>JAYXIM010023563.1:0-16269 GCA_037575425.1 Anastrepha fraterculus | reverse complement strand
TATATCTGGTGCATTCCAAAGTAATTGACTTTTTAAGAACAGGGATACCTAAGATTGTTTTAATTTCATTTTATTCGAATTAGTCGACTTCCAGTCCAATAAATGACGTGGCGCTGTTTTTTCAGAATCTGGCTATTTTGTGGTTGGCTCCTATGTGAATAGGAGAAGAATGATAGAAACAAGATTGCGCCCATCAGAGAGTGCGTGACATCACGTTTGCCGAGTTGTGCAGTGTTGCCAACCATTTGCTCTTCGCAATAAATTTAGTGCTTTTTTATACCCAAAATGAGAAAATCTTTTAGCTTGGTGTTTGTTTCTTTTTTCTATTCTAATTTAAGGCTACCGAAGCTGTAAGTAAAAAAACCTATATTATTGAACAAAACAGGTTAAAAAAGTTCACTATGAGAAGATTTTAGTGCTAATGGAAATTTGTTGATTCCCATGAAATTTGAAAGTGCAAATTTAATTTTTTGCTCCTTTTAAGGTTATGCAAAAATATTAAATGCCCCTCTCTCAACTCTTCTTAAGATTCAAAACCTTCTACACATTTTAAGAAGCGTTTGAATTTACTGAATGCGAATTAAAACCATAGAGGTGTAATCGTTTCTTCCGGCCATCAATCCTTAGTGGGACATAAGGCATCAAGAGGTGTATTCACAGTAAAAATAAGCAAAAAAAAAACATAAAATACTAAAGAAACCATAATGACATTTTTACAAAAAGAGTACCTCTAGTTGCATAACCTCAAATAGCAAAAAAGTCGTTCCCTTAACAAAACAGTTTCTCTTAACATAAAAAACTCGTAAATTGAATTGTACATACCCAAAGTCACACACACGCCGTACATTTTAAAGACAATTTGGCACGCATACAAAATTCTTTAAGTAAATTCCATAGAAATTTGGTGCTTTATTTTCTTTAAATGGGCATTTTAGTGCATTTTTATATCCAAAGCTAGGCAGCACTGCAGTAGCGAGAGAGAGATTTGACTGCTGAAAGCAGAATAACACCAACAACAACTGCAATCGCGGGCTATGCTATCAGATGTTAAAAAAAGTAAAGCTAATTAAAGCTGAGTGAATTATTGAATTAATTTTTAAAAAATTTATATTTTACAAAACTATAAACATTACTTTTAATTAGAACAATGTAGAAAAATGTCATGAAGAAATAACTAAAACTCCGAGACTAAATAACAAAAAAAAATGCTAAATCAAGTTACGAAAATGGTAATCTGGCCATACTGGTGCTAAAACGTCGAAACTCATTGTCAAATTCGCTGAGCGCAAAGTAACGATGCCACGATATGCGCCATGGGTAAAAGTCGGAAGGAATAAAGGAAGAGTAGAAATTAGGTTTTCAGCAAAAAAGTTAGTAACAAGAGCTGAGTCGAGTGGCATATAAACAAACAACAAAATCCGATCACGACAGTGATAAATAGGTACTTTGCACTAGCCTTTGTACTTGTAATCTGAAGAGGAAGTCAACGACTTTTCTAGAGTTTTTGATTTCCAGAGGTTTTGGTTTTGCGTTCGTTTTTTTTTGGAATATTATTAGAAGTTGTAATGAACCTAATAACCACAAATCCCTTAAAATTCGTGTAACACATGTGAACGCCAATAGATGACCTAACGTGAAATGCCTACTTTTAAAGAGCCCGGCTTGCTTTAAGCAAATCTATGTGAACTCATTAACTCATTTACCCGTTTATTCATTTAATCATTCATTCTGATGTTCAGCTATTAACTCTTATTTCGTGCAGAATGCCACCTAGTCGCTTTTTCCTTGCGCTGTCTCTATTTGAGAAATTGTGCAGACTTACTCGTAAACATACGTATGTATGTATATATGTATGAACACGAAACCATGGTTTAAGCAGGGTAGTGTATGTGATCTATGTTTTTATTGACATACATTTTTTTAGCTCTCACATTGCAGGCACTCACCGGCGCTCTTTATTTTCGAATTATACATCCATACCCTGTAGGATAATCGCCAATGAGTGAAACAATTAGGTGGCTTAGTACTACTGTTGCCATGACCGTCATCAGTTTAAAAATAGCTGATATATGGTATTATCAAATCATACAGTTTTTGAATTTTTGTATTGTTTGTTAAGGGCGATGCTATGCCAAGTGATTGAGTAAATATTTAAGCAATTCAAATTTTGTAATTTTTTTTTATGAACTCTGAACTATTAACCTATCAGCTATAAATTTGTGGTGCGCTCTAATATGGCCAATGTATAATTATTTCTGAACCACCAAAATATGAGACCCTGCTGGTCGATTACTGTTTCTAAGGGGATGGACGTTGCAAATTTTTATACAATGCGCACTAATTCATGTCTAAAATGTTCTAGAAATGAATCAGTTCAGAATCAGTGCACTTCCCTGCATGGTGTGTATATTAGGTGTGCACATACATACATACATGCATACATACATACATTCACACCGCCAAGAGCCCGCCGCGGCCTGCTTTACATTTTTAACATTTCGTAGCTAATTTACCGAAAGTGTCGGTTTAGGCAATTCGTTGCTCGACCGGCAATTTAGAATTTCCTTTGCTTTGCCACCAGTTATTCGCGAGTAGTGAGTACGTGCCATGAATTTAACCTGTTACTTGCACATAGAAATGCAGATATGCGCCACTATTTGCGATTATCAATAGGAAGCAGAAACCATCAAAAAATGCTTGAAAACTGGGAGGAAGTATAAATAACAAAAAAAAATCGGTTTCAAATAGTTCAGACTAATTATCTCAATCCGATTTAATAGTAGCTAAGGTTTGATGTTGTGCGTATGGATCGTACTTATATGATAGTAAACAGTAAAAATTGGAAAAAATGGTCTGGTGAGCTGACGCTGAGATGGAGCTATAACTATGTACACCAAGCGAGCATAGGCTTTCCTCCACCTGGTCTTTCCACCGGATCAATGGTCCTAGTCTGCGTCGGCTCCCTTGGACTTCGCCCTCGAACACCTTCTTTGCTGGAGCTTCTTCATCCATACGCTCGACATGCCCTAGCCAACGCAGGCGTTGGATGGCGATGCGTTGAGCTACGTCAATGTCGCCGTTGAGCTCATACAGCTCGTGGTTCATTCTTGAACGGTAGTCTTCGCCAACTCGCACAGGACCGAAGATCTTACGAGGAACTTTTCTCTCGAACACCCCAAGAACGGCTGCACCGCTTTGTGACACTACCCATGCCTCTGCGCCATAAAGCAACACGGGTATGATGAGCGTCTTGTAAAGTGTCAGTTTGGTCATGCGAGAGAGGGCTCGACTACTCAATTGCTTACTTATCCCATAGTAACACCTATTAGCAAGAGTGATTCTTTGTTTTATCTCCAGCCTGATATCGTCGTTAGATATCTTCTAGTTACAACTTTATTTGATATAATCAATGATCGCAAACAATATCGCGAATATGATCGCTTTTCCATCTGCGCTCAACCTCTTTTCTCTGAACTTTTCATGACGGTTTAGAGCATTTAAGAGATTATGGCTCAATTTCCCCACAAATATTGGTCTTCCAAAAGTAGAGGTTAAAGGTTCATTTATCCGACGCTGATAAATCGGGCGAGCGAGGAGGCACCATCTGAAGGGAGTAATAATTTTCACTGTTTTCCTCATCGTTTCCAATAATAAATATTTAAGATATACACCCCATCACCTCACCTGAAAGCGGGATGGGGAAAAAGCTCCTACCGTTTGGTTCATAAAAAGACAGTTGGTGTTCTATCTGCGGCTGACAAGAAAGGATTTTCTCTTGTTTTAAAAGAAGGGCAAAAAGGCTCACCACCATGCAAAGAACACAGTCAGTGTAAGTTAAGGTCCAAGAAACCATCAAAAGCTTTATATGAGGCATTAAACCTCCTTCCAATAAATCTGCAGGAAAGATATAGAGGGAGAAGTGGGGCAGTAAGATTGAACACTTCAAGTACGTGGTCAAACATGGACTACGACCACGGTAAAACCCTGGTTGGTATTTCGGAGCTTCCCGCACTGGTTAACTATGCACCTCTAAAGTAACCATGAAATGCCGCACATCACTTAACGAGGTGGCTGAGTCATTTCACCTAAAGGTAACATGGGACCGTGACCATTGTGGGTAACTGACACAGGCAATGACCTAAATATATGTACCCTTACAAACTTTAGTTGCTTAAGTTACTTATTTTTGAGAAAATTGTAAGAGTAGCGCCTGAAAGATGGCATAATGAACCCACATGAAGAATAGCCCGAAAATTGTGGTCGACTCTCTATGTTAAACGCAAAGAATCTCTGCTAAGCCAAAATCAGTCTTAGCACACTGATTTCATTTATTACGAGGCACAGCCTAATAGACAGACATGCCCAAATGATGGATGTTCAAACAAAACCATTGTCCTGCTGTATTCAGACGTAGATTTATCTTTTTAGGTAGACAATTTTTTAATGAATCTCAGGATGATTGCAGTAGTGGGCAAATCACGAATCTTCTACAATTTTTGAAGAGAACACAGTGGTTTTAGGAGAGATAAGGACAAGTTCCCCACTCGGAATCTCGATGGGCTTTGAGTCTGAGTGTATCCCATGGTGTTCAACCTAACCTAACCTAAGGATCAAGAAGGTCGCTGGAAAAACTGAATTACTTTTTGATTAGTATTAAATATAGTAAAGGCCAGACACAGCCTGTTCTGCGTCACGCATTTGCTTTCCTAGCATCACAAAAGGCAGCGCCCGTCAAAAATTTAAAGAAAGATGAACAAATTTCAAGGTTCATTCAATTTTTAGTTACAAATGGTGAATTAATAAATCTTGGAAAATAGCATTCTAAATGGAACTGATTTTGCTTGATAAATGGTTGCAAAAATAGGTTGATCATGGACTTATATGGATCAACATTGACAGTTAGCAATGTTCGTAGTGCGTACACCAAATCAAACAGTGGCTTTAACAATATCCACAGGTGGCTCATGCACGATTCGGGAAGTTCTAGTATTACAGAGCAGACATTTTTGACACCGTAAGCTCTTCGTGCTTAAAAATGTCTGTTCTGCAAATCTGGCTCCTCATGCGCACGCGAAATGAAATCCTTGTACCGCCTTTTGCGGCATAAGAGTGTGTAGGATATTCCAAACTGCATCAGAGGAAGCAGCGCCTGTAATAACTGAGCTTTGCCCAATAGACATTTTGGCGAAGGCGATAGCTGAATCCTCAAACCATAAAGTGAGTGGTCAAGCAGTGAAGGAATTGTCAACAGAAATGGCATAATCGGTGGAGCGATTCACCGAATGAACGTCTGACCGATCTCTTCATTCATTCTGTAGGAAGCTGGCTGCGCAGACGACTTGGGAAAGTGGATTTTTACCTTTCTCAAATATTGACAGAACAAGGATGATTTCAATGTTATTTGCATGAATTTGGATATAAAGACGATCTTTGCGGCATCTTCTGTTCAAATGACGTTATTGAAGGCGCAGAGCATTGTTTTTTTTTTTTGTTTGCCCGTAGTTTGAAAGCAACAACATTCAGCGCTATTCAAATTTCTCATGTCTCAAGATTAGATGGAACAACCAGTATGTGATAACTTCACTCATTAATAAAGCTACTGAGTGCGAAGTGAGTGAGCGTCATGGCTGAAAAAATTCCACAAAAATGTTTACTATTCTGAACAATTTTAAAATTTTGGTTTTTCTGTTTGCCCACCCGAAAACTGTCACCATATACCTCAAAGAAGTAAGTATATGTGCAAGGGTATTTTTACATAAAAAACTATAAAGAAGCAGGAGAAAGGTTCAACCAATAATTTTAATATATATTTAGGAAAAATAGGAACAAAAAATTATACAGCACAAATTCAACTTGACTAAACTTACTAAATTAAAAAAGAAATTAAAATAACTTCATATGAAATAGGTGTATGTGCATCGGCCTTTCTTTACACTTTTTTACAACGTTTCTGTAACTTTCGATTTTCTAATAATTAATATGTTTTGCATTTTGAGAAAGGACATCATTTATACGTTTAGGCATAGAGTCTGCCAAGTTTTAAAGAGTGGAATCACCCATCTTATCCCACTCTTCCACTAAAGCACCTTTAAGGTCTTTGATTGTCTCAAACTACCGACCATTTTTATAAATACGGGCCGAAAATATTCCCCAGAGGTCCTCAATTGGGTTGAAATCGGGGCGTAGTGCTGGCTAATCCAGAACTGAAATTTTTCTTGACGATAGGAAGGCCTTAGTTAAACGAGCCGTATGGATTGGGGCGTTGTCTTGCTGGAACACCCAGTCGTCTCCGCAAATTCAATGAGAACATCCTCTAATATTTTAGCATGGAATTCTGCGTTGGTTCTTGTCGGAATAAGACAAATTGGAGACTTTCCACTATGACCGAAAGCGGCCCAAATCATCAAAGACCCGCCACCGTGGTTCCGCTTATGACGCGTTTGCCGTGGTTGTCTAAGGTCCCGTCAATATTTTTGGCAACCAATCGGTCGAAAACGCAACGTTTCGGAATTCGTTAGTCCAAAATTTATATTTTTCGGCGAATGCCAAACGAGCCTTAATGTCGCGTGCTAATAGTCTTGGTACCGGCTCCCGCAAACAATATTTAAGTGTTCCGTCCTCGACTAAAATTAGATGTATTCGTCTATCGGTGTCCTTAGGACTTAAATGGTGTTTAATTTCCTTGCAGGACATTTCTTTTTGAGCAGCCAGACGACGAATTTATCGTTCATCTGCTATCGATGTTAGCTGGCCTGCCGCTTCGTTTGAGTTGACCATATGTTTCTGGATTTTTAAGAAAGTTGCTAATGGTATTCCTATGCCGATTTACTCTAGCAGTAATTTCATGAATACTTTTGCTTAGCCCTTTAATCAGGCCACGCTCTTCATCGGATAAATGTCTTCCACGTTTCATTCTACAGATTAACACATCAATAATTCAATTATTTTTTGTTCAAAAGAAGTAATATATTTTGCTAACATTTTTCTTTATGATATCAATTCAAATAACACAAAACTTTTTGATAACTTGCTCTCTAGGCTTGCCAAATCAATACTGATCTCTGATTGCTCACATACTTGTTTCGTATGAAAGTCAAATCTCGCAACACAAATTTGTAATAACGGTACTAAGAATAATGACTAAAGAAGAATTTTGCATGCGAATAGTTACGTTGGATTGCAAATACAGACTTTGACATACCAAACAAAAATGTACCGTTACTATCAAGATATTCGTATCGGTATAAAAAACTTTGCACATATATCTACTTATTTCTGTGAGGTATTCATCACTGCATTAAATTATTGAAATTAATTCAGTCACGGCTAATTAATCATTTATATAATTTTATTTGATCGTTACAAACATAGCTATAGTGAATGCATTAGCTCTTTAAAGTAATAAAGTCTCAGATTCTAAGTGAAGCTGCCGTAAAAGTTTTCTAACCAAAATCCAAAATCATTTGTTAAACCATCCCACAGAGATCTAATTAATCTTGCTGCTAAAAACTACAAGCATTGCATTCCGTTTTAGCTTAAATCAAACTAATTACCAGTTAATTAATACAGCACCAAATCACACAGCACAGGGCATAAGCACAAATGCCTTACATACAAACAAATCAATTTTTATGTGCTCCTTGAATGTGTTTGGTTTTATACACCAGCATATTTTAACTTAGACTTTGAATAAAACACACCAATTCCGGACCTATGACAAGATTTTCGCATGTTAAAAAAAAAAACAAATATCAAAAAGCTTCGTGGGCAGCAGTCAGCAGTCAACAGTCAGACAGCAATACAAAGCATAGTGAGAGGCGGTGGAGTTAAGATATAAAGAAAACACCAAACTCGTCTCACAAAAGTAATGTCACACAGGTGGCTAAAATCAAAAATGTATAAGAGTACACAAACACATAAATAGTTACTCGTTAACTTGAATGAAAGACTACAACTACAAGCCAAAAACAACTTCAGCTTCTCCTAGTCTAATACAGAAAAAATACTACTCTCGTTTTATGTTATTTTCAGCAGCAGAGAATTGTGTGAATTGGCACTCACGTTTCGGGTGAGACACCAAAATTCCAGCGTAGCTGTGAAAAAATCAACGCAAGCGCAAAGTAAATTTAAAAAAATTACTCTCATTCAGCGATTTTCCCATAAATTTCTTTAGGCATAACCGAGGAAGAAGAAAAACCGCAGCTTGAGAAATTTCAGTATCATTTCTACCGCTGTTATGTCATGCAAGGAATGGCGTGCAATAATCTTTAAATGATGCAAAAATTCGAGATGACTGCAAAAAGCGCATGTGAATTTGAAATCAATTTATTTTCAATTCGAAATTAACATAAACGATGCTATATACTTACATATATACATATAGATTCTTCTTCTAAATTGGCGAGATTTTGGCCGAGTTTAACAAAGCGCGCCAGTCGTTTCATTCTCGCGCTAACCGGCGCCAATTGGGCACACCAAGTGAAGTCAAGTCCTTCTCCACCTGGTCTTCCCAACGCAAAGCAGGCCTTCCTCTTCCTCTGCTACCACCAGCTGGTACCGCATCAAATACTTTGAGAGCCGCAGCCTTTGTATCCATTCGGACGACATGACCCAGCCAACGTAGTTGCTGGATCTTTATTCGCTGCTGTCAATGTCGTCGTAAAGCTCATGCAGATCATCGTTCTCATCAGAAAAGCTACACCTTTTCCACCGAAATTATAAAATTTATTTTATTTTACGACTTCCGTTGAAATATTTCGGAAAAATATTAAGATTTACGCCGTAGCTTAATGAGTTGGTGCCTAACTACCATTCGGAAGTGAGTAAGTTCGAATTTCCGCGCATGAAACAGCAAAAATTAACTGTTGGTGCCTCCAATTGTGAAATAATATCACGACGCACACCACAAATAGGAGGAGCCGTATCTCTGGCGCTGCAGTTTTTGTGATCAGCGGGGAGATACCTGCCGACCTCATGGCCCGGGAACGAAAGTATGCGTGGGATTCAAGAAGAAACACTAGCGTCACAGAATGGAGATGCCAAACCAAGCTGAGTTGGAAAAGCCGATGGGACACTGAACTGCCCCTCTGCGAAACTTACTCCATCAATAGGCAAATGGGTCCAAAGGAACTTCGAAGAAGCGAACTATTTCTAAACTCAATTCCTCTCGGGCCACGGATACTTCCGGAGATGCCTATACTGCAGGGGTAAGGCAAATGATTCCAAGTGCATACGAGTATACTGCGAAGCGCCGAGCGACGACACTGAACACACTTTTTTATTTGTGACAGATGGCTCGCGAAAAGAAAGGCAATGAGTAAGCAGATGGGCCATATCGCGCCGAGCAACATAATCAGCAAAATGTTCGAATGCGACGACAACTAGAACACGATAAAGAAACACCTCGAGCAAACCAAGCCGCACAGATGGAGATTCAAGAAGAAGAACCTATGGCACGAAAGCTGGCTGCAAATATGGTGCACCCAGACGTGGCTGAATAGGATTTGTCCTTTATAGATGCCATTCTGGGCCCTCGCGAAATAATACAGAAAGTAGTCTCGGGAAGGGTGTCTCCCCAGAAGGAGAGGAGGGATTGTTTTAGTGCCCACAGAACTCCACGCAGTAGACGACGGTCGTGCAAGTGCTAACACATTTTCAATCCTACCTCATCCATCAAAACAAAAAACAATAGGAGGAGGAGCTCGGCCAAACACTTAAGACTTAAGAGCTTAACCGATTTGAGAATTTATTTATTTTTTTTTATTCATTGAATAATCTAATAACTGCGGTATTTTTACAGTTCAAAGATAATTACATAAACAAATCCATAATTTTTGAGGCGATGCTGCGACTATTGACATGTTCGTCAACTTCGATTATTTCAGTGATTTCATCGACATTTTCGACATTATCCTTAAACCAAAATTACACGTAATTAACTTCTACAGTATCGGCACCATAAACACCATTCAAAGAAAATAATGGATTTATTTTTCTCTTCATTGATGGTTTTAGAATCAGCAAGCTTCAGATTTAAGTGTTTTAACAGTGTAAGCATCGCCCCCTAGATATTTATATTCGCTAACAATCTCGGTATTTTCGTCGCCGAACTTCCATTTAGAAGGAGGAATTCTGCTACACTCTCTAAACACCACGCATTTCGACTTGGTCAAATTTACTTTAAGGCCCCATTGAATGCTTTAATCGCTGATCATATCCTATAATTCACTCGGAGACTCCCAAAAAGTACTAAGTCGTCGACATATGTACATTAAGAGTTTAATACAAAGAGGAGGCAAATATGATTTGAAGTGTCTTCGTGTAACAGTTTTAAAATTTCTATCATATGGGTTGATGCTAATTTGTAAAAAAGCATAATTCTTGATATCGTATCAAAGGCACATGAAAAGTGTATTCTCCCTTCGCGTCTCCAGGGGCTCTACCATTTAGAACAACATCATAATATGGCCTCGACATAAAGACGGCATATTCCAGCTTGCAACGCACAAGAGAAGCATTTAACTGCTTTAGAGTATGTGGATCAACAAAGTTCGAACTAAAACGTCGAAAAAAGCAAGTAGAGAATGTAACTTTCCAATGGTGTAATTTAAATGTACACTAGAGTTTCTTATAAATAAAATTGGATTTTAAAATTGTATGTTCGTAATTTGTTTGTTCTGATTTTTGGAAGCCAGGTTTAAGAAAAACTTTATGACTAAGTCACAGTCTTAAGCGATTTGGACTTGCAAGCTATTATTGGAAAACTAATATCTCACCTTTCGTATTTAATTGTTTTTGTTTTTTTTCCTAAAAAAACTATCTCTTCCCTGAAGCCATTTCTGAAAAGTGACCTGATAGCCTCTTTTTTTTAAGCAATTTAAGCATCATTAGTATTTCCTTCCCCTCTGGTGGCTTTATTCACCGTTGGAGGTTGGATTCATTCACACCGATTTCTTAATCTGGTAACTAAAGTGATGCTAGAAGTTAGCGCCCAATATCTAAATTAACTACCCTTTGAAAACTTTCGAAAAAGTGGTTAAAGGCAAATAATTATTTTCAATTAAAAAAATAATTCCTAATAATCAATATGATTTGGATGTAGTCTCTTCACAGTTACCGTTTTGAGAGTTTTCTTCGAGTATGTAACAGCAGTAACGGCGTTTAAGAATGGATATCAGGTACGCAAAATGTATACATCGGATTCTAAATGGCGGAGCCATACTCGCAACTTCGAATGAACTTAAGTATTAAAGAAGATTTTTCTAGTATATGGATATTTCGATCAATAGCTTAGCGTCGCAAAAACAAGCCACGTTAGCATATGCTTTTGGGAGTTAATATGGATAACGAACGTAAAATAAGAGTCAAAAATAACACCAAGGTCACAAATTTTATTGACAAAAATTACATTTGAAATATAATAAGTTGTGGAAGAGGGAAGGTATGCTCTTGGAAATAACAATGTATACGATAGACAAAAGATTCTGTGGAAAAGTGTCAAATCGTCTGCATAGAGTAAATATTTAGAATACTTGAAACAAAGTTCAACGTCACTAAGGAAAAGTATAAACAAACTAGGACCAAGAATACTAACTTCTGGTATTGCAGAAGTTGACACATATGCATGTGATTTAGTATTCCCTATTTCAACAAATAAAATTCAATTTGGAAGGTATGATTTCAGCCATAATACTCGTAGGAAAATCAAGTGGAAGCGTGGATTTTTAAGTTTGCAGAAGCGCATAATAACTTTGTGCGAGAGAGGGTCAAACGCTTTCGAAAACTCGCTGTATTTTGTATCAAATTGAATTGAATTGGGTGTTCCTTTTTGCGACGGCCTGGAGCAGAGTGCGAACCTAAATCCTATCAATCTTCTTCATTACATCAACAGCTCTGCCTGACTGTAGATATTTGTCTGTTAGAGGTCTCATAATGGTATCAAAACTACGCTTGCGGTGTGCCAGTCTACATTCACTTACTCACCTTATTACCAGATTTGAAAATTGGAGTGATGGACGCCAACTTCCAGCGGTCAATGAAAACGCCAGTAGGTAGTGAAATATTAGAAGCTTAATGGTAAGCAAAGTGAATAACTACAGTTTTTAAGTTAAAAATAAGATATCCCATAAATACCTCTATTCACAGAATATTGTAAAGAGGAAATGCTACTAATGATATCTTTTTCACATAACGACAGGGAGCCAAAGCCAAAGGTTTTGTGTGCATCAACACAGAAATCATAATCATTCAATCATTTGGAGTTCACAACAAAATGGGATATGAAAAAAATAGCATACAAAATTTCCTGCATAATTGGCTCATAGATAGGGGTATGTGAGGTTTTCGATGGAATAGTTGTTAATTTTTACAAAAGTTCCCATGGTTCTCATGTACCTTGATCTATAATTTCCATTATTCTCAGGCAATTAATATATATAGGTATCAGAAAAATTGGAGCGCAAGTATTTTGCTTCGAAAGATATTCACCTCAGCGTCGCTTGGAGAGTTAAAATAAAAGTTTGTCCATATTACTGAAAAGTTAGTTATGAGGGCATCTAAGTCGATAGGTTTCAGTAGATTAGATTTTACATAAGTATGAAAGTTGAAATTTTGTCAAAGTGTAACTATAAATATTGCGGAATTGAAATTCGACAAGAATATAACCGTATAAGCAGCAGGGCTGATAGTACCACAGGTCGTATAAGTAATATAAATATTAGGTTATAATAGACAAGTATATTACGAGTTATTGATTTACTATTTAAAATAACCCATTTTTCATTCAAAACACAAAAATATTTTGGACTGTCCATTTCTGAGCGTCTCTTTTTTAATTTTTGGTCCTAAGCCTTGCCACCCTTTACACAAAATATGTGTAGCCATCAGCAAATACAAATTATAAAATCTTCTTTGGCACGTAAAGTACATAAATACATATATACTGGCACGTACATACATACTTTTGCATGTAGATGTCAATGTGGCATGCAGTGTACACAAAAGTTCACAATATCTGCAATAAGCCGAAGTACGCATTGTAGTGAAAAAGTAAATTAGAAAAGTAAACAAATCATTAGTAGCAAAGATGGCGGCGGCTAAGAGGTGTGTCAGCCTCACAAGCAGAAAGGTCGTCAAACTAAAAACCCGATGAGCTCTACACTCAGAGAAAACAATTATCCAGAGAGTGGAAAAATATTATCCAAATAGATGCATTTATAACAATAACAGTATAATTGGTAAAATGACAAGGTGTATGTCAAATGCACTTCGGTTAATACAACAACGAGTTGATTGGGAAGAATAGTTACCTACTAAGCAAAAATCTACATACTCGTATATACCATGGCGCATCACTCTCGATACAAGAAAAATTGGTACGCTTTTTGCATCTCTTATTATCTCTTAAGACTTCCGCCAAAGTATTTCGGAAAAGATGGCATAAAATTAATCATCCAATTTTGTTTTTAAATAACTAAATAAAAAAAAATTATTCGGATTTCAAAGCATTTCGGAAAACTATTAAAATTACCGAGAAATAGACCGATTGGAAAGTACAAGGTGGCGCAAAATTAATCATCTAATTTTGTTTTCGAATAACGTTAAAAATATTTTATGTGACGGAAATCTTCTTATACATATACATATAATTTGCGCGTACTTTCTATTTGTGTGTTTGTCCGAGCTCCTCCTTCTATTTGTGGCGGGAGTCTTGATGTTGTTCGACAAATGGAGGGACCTACGGGACCGAACGGCAGATATTTTTTTATGAGGAGCTTTTTTGGAGGAGGCTTGCCATTGTTTGTAGAGGGGCGACCGCTGTTAGAAAACACTGCTTCTTAATTTTTGTGTTTTATGAGATTCGAACCTACGGTCTCTCTGAATTCCCAATGGTAGGCACGCACCAAAACATTCGGCTACGGCGGCTGTATATCTTTTCAACTATAAATAGATATGGTTTTTAACTATAAATCAGAGGGGTATTTTTAGCTCGGTTCACCTCACGTAAGACTTTATACAGGGTGGGCCAAATAAGACCTACTAATGTTAAGCACAAACAACTTTTTTATTTTTTGACATATATTTTTTTCTCTTTTTGTAGGTTATAATTGAATTGTTGGAAATTTATTATGGCACCCTACAGTACAACACAACGCGTTAAAATTATTGAGTTTTTTTATTCTTGTCAACGATCAATTGTTTTAGGTTAGGTTAGGTTAGGTTGAAGCGGTTGTCCATTGTGGACACACTCAGGCTCGTAGCCCATTGTGATGCCGCATGGGGAGACTAGCCCTTATCCCTCCTGAAACCACAGTGTACTGTTCAAAAATTTTGCTAGATCTTTAATTTCGACAGAGCCGAGATCTTCTAATTCGTTAAAGAAATGTTTGCCCATATTGGCGAGTCTACGTCTGGATAGAGCAGGACAATGGCACAGAAGGTGCGGAATCGTCTCTTCCTCTTCCTCGTCTAGACAACTTCTGCAGAAGTCATGTGTTTGCACACCCATTCTCTGGGCGTGCCTACCAATTAGGCAGTGCCCCGTTATGACTGAAGTCAGTATGTTGAGACTATGTTTGTCTCTCCTTAGTAGAATTTCTGTGCGTTTAGCATTGAGAGTCGGCCACATCTGTCGGGCTATTTTGCAAGTGGCTTCGTTTCGCCATCTTTCATTCGCTATTCTTACAATTTCCTCGTGGATATGTAGTCTACATGTTTGCAAGGGTATTCCTATATCAGTGTCTATGTGTTCATCAGTCAGTTTGGTGCCGATTTTCGCAAGTTCATCAGCTCTGCAGTTCCCCTCTATGTCGCAATGGCCCGGAACCCATGCTATCGTTAGGTGAAATGACTCAGCCATCTCGTTAAGAGATGTGCGGCATTTCATGGCTACCTTAGAGGTTGTCGACTGTTTAGTGAGGGATTTTATCGCCGCCTGGCTATCAGTGAAAATGTAGATATCATCACCAGATATCGCATCACACTGTACCAGTGTCACGGCTTTCATTATTGCCATCAGTTCCGCCTGAAAGACACTACAGTAGTTGGGGAGCCGAAAACTGAAGGAAACTGTTTTAACGCAGCGTAAATATCGGATGAAGCGAATTTCCATTTAAATGGTTATGTCAACAAACCAAACTGTAGATTGTAGGGCTCTGAAAAACCAAGGGCAACACACCAACAACAGTTGGACCCATCTAAATGTACTGTTTGGAGCGGTGTTATGGCCACTAGAGTTATTGGTCCATATTTCTTCGAAATCTTTTCTTACAGAACATTGATTAAAAACTTTTTGCGGCCAATGGCGGAGCAGTATCCTAATTTGTGGTTTCAACAAGATGGAGCAACTGCGCATACTGCTAAGCAAGCTATGGACCTGCTGCGTGAAATTTTTGGGAAACGTCTGATTTCCCTTGGCCACCTTGTTCGCCAGATTTCACTGCGCCCGACTTCTTTTTATGGGGATATTTAAAAGACAAAGTGTATCTTAATAAACCAGAGACTATTAGACAGCTGAAGCAAAATATTCGAGACGAAATACTGAGCCTTCAACCAGAAACATTATGTGGTGTAATGGAAAACGCGCTAAAATAGCCAATCTTTGTATCGAGAAAAATGATGGACATTTGTCTGATGTAATATTTCATACATAATTTCCATAAAATATATTCAATGTATAAAAACAATTAACCAAAATAAATGATTATTGCAAAAGTTATTTGTGTTTAACATTAGTAGGTCTTATTTGGCCCACCCTGTATTTTTTCGATACATGTATGTATAGTACTATATTTTGGCCGAAGCCTTAAATTATCCTAAATTTTATAATTCTGGTAAAAAAATGCAACTTGTTTTGAATAGAGCACCCTAATGTACGAACTTATTTCAATACTGCTGCTGCAACCGAGTGGGTTGGTACGTGATTGCCATTCGGGAGTCCATAGATTCGGAACCCCATCCACGAAACATCAGTTGATAAAAAAAGTGTTTTCTAATGGCGGTCGCACCTCGACAGACAATGGCAAACCTCCGAGTGTATTTCTGCCATGAGAAAGCTCCTCACATGTGGAAGGTCCCCCCACTTATGGATAAGGATATATGTATATATTTTGCATATAAGACTTGAAATAATACGGTTTGTTTGAATAGAGATACTCCTAAGGTATGTATGTACTTACGATTGGCAAGCAGAGCTCATCGAGGACTGAATTATTTTTCATTAATATCAACTAGATGACGAGCTTTTATAAAGGAGGTATGTACAGATATGTA
>JAYXIM010023561.1:0-13158 GCA_037575425.1 Anastrepha fraterculus | reverse complement strand
ATTTGATTGAAATCGGTGCAGCCGTTCCTGACATTTTATGTGAGTAATGGTTTCCTCTCATACGAAATGCCTGTAATATCCTGTTTTTTGAAATAATTTTCAATATTTCGCTATTACATTTAATTAGTAATATATTGTACTGAAAGAATGCCACGCGCAAGACGAGCAAACATTCTATATACATAAAAATAAGTTACATTCCCTTGCTAATATTATAACTCAAGAGCCGCCGAACCGATTAACACAAGAATTTTAGAGTTCTTTTCTATCTTTGGAGGTGGTTTGTGTGAAGCTTAATTGAAATCGGTGCAGCCGTTCCTAACATTTTATGTGAGTAATGGTTTCCTCTCATACGAAATGCCTATAATATCCTGTTTTTTGAAATAATTTTCAATATTTCGCTATTACATTTAATCTATATATATAAAAAGAAGTTACATTTCCTTGGTAATCTTATAACTCAAGAACGGGCTCACCTATCCAAACCAAAGTTTTAGGCTTTGTTTGGACTATTCAGTAGATGGTTTGTGTTTTAAAATTTTAAGAATCGGATACCAGGGTCTCGAGAAATAGGCCAAAACGTGAACCCGGGTAACCCTAGGATGTGTTTGTACAATATGGGTAGCAAATGGAAGATGTTGATGATTCTATAGTATAGAGTATTTTTGATGCCGCTCCGTGACTAGGGTCTCGATATATCGCCCAAAATGTGGACCCCGATAACTTAAGGATGTGTTCGTACAATATGGGTAGCAAATGGGAGCTGTTGATGATTTCTATAGTATAGAGTATTTTTCATACCGTTCCGTGACTAGGGTCCCGAGATATAATCCAAAACGTGGACCCGGGTAACCCTAAGATGTGTTTGTACAATATGGGTAGCAAATGGAAGCTGCTGATGATTCTATAGTATAGAGTATTTTTGATGCCGCTCCGTGACTAGGGTCTCGAGATATCGCCCAAAATGTGGACCCCGATAACTTAAGGATGTGTTCGTACAATATGGGCAGCAAATGGAAGCTGCTGATGATTCTATAGTATAGAGTATTTTTAATGCCCCTCCGTAACTAGGGTCTCGAGATATCGCCCAAAATGTGGACCCCGATAACTTAAGGATGTGTTCGTACAATATGGGTAGCAAATGGAAGCTGTTGATGATTTCTATAGTATAGAGTATTTTTAATGCCCCTCCGTAACTAGGGTCTCGAGATATAGACCAAAACGTGGACCTGGATAACCCTAGGATGTGTTTGAACCACATGAGTATCCATTTCGGCAAAAATGTAAAGCACTTATGGATTTAATTGTGAAATTATATGTATTTGGGGAGGTGCGTTGCCATATGTACTCCATCGAATGGCAGAAAAGGTGATTGCCGCTCGCACATATACTAATTTGGCTGGTACATAAAATAACTCAGAATCAAATCGATAGCCTTATATCAGCTGAAATTCCTAAACACACTGCTGATCCTGGGTTATTTCAAGTTGTCGTTATATATTACATTTCCTTGGTAATCTTATAACTCAAGAACCGCCGAACCGATTGACACAAAAATTGTAGAGTTCTTCTCTATCTTTGAGGAGGTAGTTTGTGTGAAGTTTGATTGAAATCGGTGCAGCCGTTCCTGAGTTATGATATTTTATGTGAGTAATGGTTTCCTCTCATACGAAATGCCTGTATGGGAAAAACAATAACAAATACACAGCCGCTTATGAGCGTTTCTGTTGTACTGTTGTGGTTGTAAGTGTATTATGTTAATATTAATTTTGGACGAAAATATAATAAAAACTGGAGCATTCAAGGAACTGGAAAAACATTTTTAACTTTATTTATATATATGTATATAAATCGCAAGAAATTTTTCATATTAAGTTTTCTTTATAGAACTCGTAAAATGTTTAAACAGTTGAATTAGTTGATTTTTTTCATTTAACATACTTTCTAAAGATGTCACAATAGCCTTTTCTGTACTTTTTTAAAATTTGATTGTGGTGGTCACCTATATACAGGTAAGGTGAAAGAGCCGATAAAAACTTGTAATTAAACTTTGATTCTTTAATTTCCATTTCAATTTTTTACGCAAAATAAATTATGCTAAAATAAATAAAGTTAAAAATGTTTTTCCAGTTCCTTGAATGCTCCAGTTTTTATTATATTTTCGCCCAAAATTAATATTAACATAATACACTTACAACCACAACAGTACAACAGAAACGCTCATAAGCGGCTGTGTATTTGTTATCGTTTTTCCCATACAGGCATTTCGTATGAGAGGAAACCATTACTCACATAAAATATCATAACTCAGGAACGGCTGCACCCCCTTTTCTGCCATTCGATGGAGTACATATGGCAACGCACCTCCCCAAATACATATAATTTCACAATTAAATCCATTAGTGCTTTACATTTTTGCCGAAATGGATACTCATGTGGTTCAAACACATCCTAGGGTTATCCAGGTTCACGTTTTGGTCTATATCTCGAGACCCTAGTTACGGAGGGGCATTAAAAATACTCTATACTATAGAATCATCAGCAGCTTCCATTTGCTACCCATATTGTACAAACACATCCTAGGGTTACCCGGGTCCACGTTTAGGATTATATCTCGAGACCCTAGTCACGGAACGGTATGAAAAAATACTATAGAAATCATCAACAGCTCCCATTTGCTACCCATATTGTACGAACACATCCTTAAGTTATCGGGGTCCACATTTTGGGCGATATCTCGAGACCCTAGTCACGGATCGGCATCAAAAATACTCTGTACTATAGAATCATCAGCAGCTTCCATTTGCTATCCATATTGTACAAACACATCCTAGGGTTACCCGGGTCCACGTTTTGGATTATATCGCGAGACCCTAGTCACGGAACGGTATGAAAAATACTCTATACTATAGAATCATCAGCAGCTTCCATTTGCTACCCATATTGTATAAACACATCCTAGGGTTATCCGGGTCCACGTTTTGGATTATATCTCGAGACCCTAGTCACGGAACGGTATGAAAAATACTCTATACTATAGAAATCATCAGCAGCTCCCATTTGCTACCCATGTTGTACGAACACATCCTTAAGTTATCGGGGTCCACATTGTGGGCGATATCTCGAGACCCTAGTCACGGAGCGGCATCAAAAATACTCTATACTATAGAATCATCAGCAGCTTCCATTTGCTACCCATATTGTACAAACACATCCTAGGGTTACCCGGGTCCACGTTTTGGATTATATCTTCAGACCCTAGTCACGGAACGGTATGAAAAAATACTATAGAAATCATCAACAGCTCCCATTTGCTACCCATATTGTTCGAACACATCCTTAACTTATCGGGGTCCACATTTTGGGCGATATCTCGAGACCCTAGTCACGGAGCGGCATCAAAAATACTCTATACTATAGAATCACCAACAGCTTGCATTTGCTACCCATATTGTACAAACACATCCTAGGGTTACCCGGGTTCACGTTTTGGCCTATTTCTCGAGACCCTGGTATCCGATTCTTAAAATTTTAAAACACAAACCATCTACTGAATAGTCCAAACAAAGCCTAAAAATTTGGTTTGGATAGGTGAGCCCGTTCTTGAGTTATAAGATTACCAAGGAAATGTAACTTCTTTTTATATATATAGATTAAATGTAATAGCGAAATATTGAAAATTATTTCAAAAAACAGGATATTATAGGCATTTCGTATGAGAGGAAACCATTACTCACATAAAATGTTAGGAACGGCTGCACCGATTTCAATTAAGCTTCACACAAACCACCTCCAAAGATAGAAAAGAACTCTAAAATTCTTGTGTTAATCGGTTCGGCGGCTCTTGAGTTATAATATTAGCAAGGGAATGTAACTTATTTTTATGTATATAGAATGTTTGCTCGTCTTGCGCGTGGCATTCTTTCAGTACAATATATTACTAATTAAATGTAATAGCGAAATATTGAAAATTATTTCAAAAAACAGGATATTACAGGCATTTCGTATGAGAGGAAACCATTACTCACATAAAATGTCAGGAACGGCTGCACCGATTTCAATTAAGCTTCACACAAACTACCTCCAAAGATAGAAAAGAACTCTAAAATTCTTGTGTTAATCGGTTCGGCGGCTCTTGAGTTATAATATTAGCAAGGGAATGTAACTTATTTTTATGTATATAGAATGTTTGCTCGTCTTGCGCGTGGCATTCTTTCAGTACAATATATTACTAATTAAATGTAATAGCGAAATATTGAAAATTATTTCAAAAAACAGGATATTACAGGCATTTCGTATGAGAGGAAACCATTACTCACATAAAATGTCAGGAACGGCTGCACCGATTTCAATCAAATTGATCGTAGACTACACTGTTGTTGTTGGTCTTGAGGTTAAGCGGTTTTCTGCTGCACGTCGATACGGCGTACACTTTAGCGTTTACAAACATAAAACAAACAATTCACTTTTGCGGTACGTCCATAGCATTGGCATGTGCTAACAAATTCACAACAAATTAACGTCGTTTGCTATTATTATTTCAAAAAACAGTATATTACAGGCATTTCGTAACTCACATAAAATGTCAGGAACGGCTGCACCGATTTTCTTGCACGTGGTATTCTTTTAGTACAATATATTAGTATTTGAATGTAACAGCAAAAGATTCAAAATTTTTTCAAAAAACAGTATATTACTATTTGAATGTAAAAGCAAAATATTGAAAATTATTTCAAAAAACAGGATATTATAGGCATTTCGTATGAGAGGAAACCATTACTCACATAAAATGTCAGGAACGGCTGCACCGATTTCAATTAAGCTTCACACAAACCACCTCCTCAAAGATAGAAAAGAACTCTAAAATTCTTGTGTTAATCGGTTCGGCGGCTCTTGAGTTATAATATTAGCAAGGGAATGTAACTTATTTTTATGTATATAGAATGTTTGCTCGTCTTGCGCGTGGCATTCTTTCAGTACAATATATTACTAATTAAATGTAATAGCGAAATATTGAAAATTATTTCAAAAAACAGGATATTACAGGCATTTCGTATGAGAGGAAACCATTACTCACATAAAATGTCAGGAACGGCTGCACCGATTTCAATCAAATTGATCGTAGACTACACTGTTGTTGTTGGTCTTGAGGTTAAGCGGTTTTCTGCTGCACGTCGATACGGCGTACACTTTAGCGTTTACAAACATAAAACAAACAATTCACTTTTGCGGTACGTCCATAGCATTGGCATGTGCTAACAAATTCACAACAAATTAACGTCGTTTGCTATTATTATTTCAAAAAACAGTATATTACAGGCATTTCATAACTCACATAAAAGCAAAATATTGAAAATTATTTCAAAAAACAGGATATTATAGGCATTTCGTATGAGAGGAAACCATTACTCACATAAAATGTCAGGAACGGCTGCACCGATTTTCTTGCACGTGGTATTCTTTTAGTACAATATATTAGTATTTGAATGTAACAGCAAAAGATTCAAAATTTTTTCAAAAAACAGTATATTACTATTTGAATGTAAAAGCAAAATATTGAAAATTATTTCAAAAAACAGGATATTATAGGCATTTCGTATGAGAGGAAACCATTACTCACATAAAATGTCAGGAACGGCTGCACCGATTTCAATTAAGCTTCACACAAACCACCTCCAAAAATAGAAAAGAACTCTAAAATTCTTGTGTTAATCGGTTCGGCGGCTCTTGAGTTATAATATTAGCAAGGGAATGTAACTTATTTTTATGTATATAGAATGTTTGCTCGTCTTGCGCGTGGCATTCTTTCAGTACAATATATTACTAATTAAATGTAATAGCGAAATATTGAAAATTATTTCAAAAAACAGGATATTACAGGCATTTCGTATGAGAGGAAACCATTACTCACATAAAATGTCAGGAACGGCTGCACCGATTTCAATCAAATTGATCGTAGACTACACTGTTGTTGTTGGTCTTGAGGTTAAGCGGTTTTCTGCTGCACGTCGATACGGCGTACACTTTAGCGTTTACAAACATAAAACAAACAATTCACTTTTGCGGTACGTCCATAGCATTGGCATGTGCTAACAAATTCACAACAAATTAACGTCGTTTGCTATTATTATTTCAAAAAACAGTATATTACAGGCATTTCGTAACTCACATAAAATGTCAGGAACGGCTGCACCGATTTTCTTGCACGTGGTATTCTTTTAGTACAATATATTAGTATTTGAATGTAACAGCAAAAGATTCAAAATTTTTTCAAAAAACAGTATATTACTATTTGAATGTAAAAGCAAAATATTGAAAATTATTTCAAGAAACAGTATATTACAGGCATTTTGTATGAGAGGAAACCATTACTCACATAAAATGTCAGGAACGGCTGCACCGATTTCAATCAAACTTCACACAAACCACCTCCTCAAAGATAGAAAGGAACTCTGAAATTTTTGTGTTAATCGGTTCGGCGGTTCTTGAGTTATAAGATTACCAAGGAAATGTAACTTCTTTTTATATATATAGACTAGCATTCCCCAGTGGGCTTCGCACCACCATACATAAAATGTTTTCTTTATATCGCAAGAAATTTTTCATATTAAGTTTTCTATATAGAACTCGTAAAATGTTTAAACAGTTGAATTAGTTGATTTTTTACATTCAACATACTTTCTACAGATGTCACAATAGCCTTTTCTGTACTTTTTTAAAATTTGATTGTGGTGGTCACCTATATACAGGTAAGGTGAAAGAGCCGATAAAAACTTGTAATTAAACTTCGATTCTTTAGTTTCCATTTCAATTTTTTACGCTAAATAAATTATGCTAAAATAAATAAAGTTAAAAATGTTTTTCCAGTTCCTTGAATGCTCCAGTTTTTATTATATTTTCGTCCAAAATTAATATTAACATAATACACTTACAACCACAACAGTACAACAGAAACGCTCATAAGCGGCTGTGTATTTGTTATTGTTTTTCCCATACAGGCATTTCGTATGAGAGGAAACCATTACTCACATAAAATGTCATAACTCAGGAACGGCTGCACCCCCTTTTCTGCCATTCGATGGAGTACATATGGCAACGCACCTCCCAAATACATATAATTTCACAATTAAATCCATTAGTGCTTTACATTTTTGCCGAAATGGATACTCATGTGATTCAAACACATCCTAGGGCTATCCAGGTCCACGTTTTGGTCTATATCTCGAGACTCTAGTTACGGAGGGGCATTAAAAATACTCTATACTATAGAATCATCATCAATCACCATTTGCTACCCATATTGTACAAACACATCCTATGGTTACCCGGGTCCACGTTTTGGATTATATCTCGAGACCCTAGTCACGGAACGGTATGAAAAATACTCTATACTATAGAAATCATCAACAGCTTCCATTTGCTACCCATATTGTACAAACACATCCTTAAGTTATCGGGGTCCACATTTTGGGCGATATCTCGAGACCCTAGTTACGGAGGGGCATTAAAAATACTCTATACTATAGAATCATCAGCAGCTTCCATTTGCTACCCATATTGTACAAACACATCCTATGGTTACCCGGGTCCACGTTTTGGATTATATCTCGAGACCCTAGTCACGGAACGGTATGAAAAATACTCTATACTATAGAAATCATCAACAGCTTCCATTTGCTACCCATATTGTACAAACACATCCTTAAGTTATCGGGGTCCACATTTTGGGCGATATCTCGAGACCCTAGTTACGGAGGGGCATTAAAAATACTCTATACTATAGAATCATCAGCAGCTTCCATTTGCTACCCATATTGTACAAACACATCCTATGGTTACCCGGGTCCACGTTTTGGATTATATCTCGAGGCCCTAGTCACGGAACGGTTTGAAAAATACTCTATACTATAGAAATCATCAACAGCTTCCATTTGCTACCCATATTGTACAAACACATCCTTAAGTTATCGGGGTCCACATTTTGGGCGATATCTCGAGACCCTAGTTACGGAGGGGCATTAAAAATACTCTATACTATAGAATCATCAGCAGCTTCCATTTGCTACCAATATTGTACAAACACATCCTAGGGTTACCCGGGTCCACGTTTTGGATTATATCTCGAGACCCTAGTCACGGAACGGTATGAAAAATACTTTATACTATAGAAATCATCAACAGCTTCCAATTGCTACCCATATTGTACGAACACATCCTTAAGTTATCGGGGTCCACATTTTGGGCGATATCTCGAGACCCTAGTCACGGATCGGCATCAAAAATACTCTATACTATAGAATCATCAGCAGCTTCCATTTGCTACCCATATTGTACAAACACATCCTAGGGTTACCCGGGTCCACGTTTTGGATTATATCTTCAGACCCTAGTCACGGAACGGTATGAAAAAATACTATAGAAATCATCAACAGCTCCCATTTGCTACCCACATTGTTCGAACACATCCTTAACTTATCGGGGTCCACATTTTGGGCGATATCTCGAGACCCTAGTCACGGAGCGGCATCAAAAATACTCTATACTATAGAATCATCAACAGCTTCCATTTGCTACCCATATTGTACAAACACATCCTAGGGTTACCCGGGTTCACGTTTTGGCCTATTTCTCGAGATCCTGGTATCCGATTCTTAAAATTTTAAAACACAAACCATCTACTGAATAGTCCAAACAAAGCCTAAAAATTTGGTTTGGCTAGGTGAGCCCGTTCTTGAGTTATAAGATTACCAAGGAAATGTAACTTCTTTTTATATATATAGATTATTGGGTATGCGACCAAGGCCGCCGTGGCCATTCGGAATTCAGAGAGAGAACGTCGGTTCGAATCTCGGTGAAAGATCAAAAATGAAGAAAAAGTTTTTTCTATTAGCGATCGCTCCTCGGCAGGCAATGACAAACCTCCGAGTGCCATAAATAGCTCGGCCAAAGACCCAAAAAGGGTGTACGCGCCAATGACATATAATACAATATATATATTATATATATATATACATATTATATATGCGATCAAGTTTCCGTCCTTTCTTAGCCAAAGTTATGAATTATTTAAACAATTAAATAATACATGATTTTATGTGATGTATATGCCAATGGCATATACGAATCCCTCTGACGAAAAATTCGAGTTCTTTTGACCTGATCCATTTATTGAGCCAGTTTGCAATGCTCTCGTAAGAAGTGAACCGCTTTCCAATAAGGGCTGACTACACTGATCGGTAATCGGAACAGATAGTAACCCGAAGTTGCAATGTCTGGGGAATACGGCGGGCGGGACAATATTCCACAATTCACTCCCTGTAAATATTTCGGGACCGATTTAGCAACGTGTAGCCGGCGTTGTCATGCAACCAAATCAGTTTCAATCCAAATCATGTCTACCGTCCCATTCCGACCACTTTTCTTTGAGAGCTCGACTCAAACGCATTAGCTGTAGTCGGTAACGATCGCTAGTGATGGTTTCAGATGGTGTAAGGAGTTCATAATAGATGACACCCTTCTGATCCCGCCAGATGCACAACATTAGCTTTGAAGCATTAATATTTTTTTTCGCAGTCGATGGACCTAGTTCACCTGGCCGCTCCCGACATTTTCGACTCTAAGGGTTATCACAATAGATCCGTTTTTCATCGCCAGTGATGATGCGATGCAGAAAACCTTTTCTCTTCTGCCGTTCAAGAATCATCTCACACGTCACCAAATGCCTCTCGATATCCCACTTTTTCAATTGATGTGGCACCCAATTACCTGCTTTCTGGATCATTCTCATCGCGTGCAAGCGCTTACCAACGGTTGATCTGTCAACATCCCACTCTTTAGACATATCATCAAGGGTTCGACATGCGTCTTCATCCAATAATTGTTGTACTTGAGCATCTACGGTATTTGATTTTTTCGGTGCCCCTTCGCCAGCGTGATTACCGTAAATATTGATCAATGTACGACACGTTTCAACTTCACTTTTCTTTAAAAGGTAATAATGAAACATGACTTCCCGCAAATGCTGTTTTCTCGGGACGAACATAGACATTTTTGACGTCAGATAAAAAAGGATCTTTAAAATCTTTTAAAAGAATGGCACACACTGCGATCGAGACCGCACATACATCACCAGTATATTACTAGAACGAGCCCAAAAATAGTATCGGCACCTCTTTTACGAGGGCGGAAACTTATTCCCATACCCAATACTAAAGCCATTAGTAGCTAAGACTATCGACCTAAAAATTTATATAAGGTGTACATAAAAAAAAATTGTTTGTATAGACTTTTTAAATTTTGATTTTTAATGAGATTATTTGTACCTTTCCGTGGTTAGTATCGAGAACAAGTAGAAGAATAATAATGATTTTTAAAGTAGAAAATCTGTTTTGATTATTTATCAATGAATGTTTTCAGGGATCTGTAATTTAAGACGCATAAAATAAATTTTAAGGTTACCGAATCACAAAAGAACCTTAAAAGTTGCAGTAATGTTGTACATCGTTCATCCTCGACTACTGAAAGAGTCGATAGGGATGCGGTCAATTCGAATATGTACTTAATTCACACGCATTGTCAAGGATTTTCTAGAAACACTTTAACAAAATGGGCTAGTTTAATATCAATCGAGAACTTGGTCTTAGATCTTGAACAGATTTTTCTTGCAAGAATTGTTACGAAGAGTGAGCACTTCTATTTTTCTATAATGGCAGTTTTCTTTTTGTTATTTTGACATCCTACAGTTACTCAGTCAGGCTATCATAAATACTCCACAGTCCAATAATACTTTTTCCAGAGTAGCGATTAAATGCAGAGCTGTTCTAAATAAATTCATTTAAGATATTCAATTAATCAAGTAGGCTGTAAGAACTTCTGTAGACGAAATAATAATAATAAATTACCCACCGAAGCGGTACTCCACGAATATGGTCTGGAACTCTAGACAGAAAGGCCTTGCAACAGGGTTGAGCGCGCCAGGAGAGAAAGTAAATTTAAATCAGTCAACTCTACTTAGTTTGTGGGCATGCCCTTACCCAAGCAAGCTCTGGATCAGGTTGGTCGACATCTAACTAGACAAGTCATGCCTAGAATTAATGAAAATTCTGAACTAAATGAAACTGTGAAACTAGAAATGAACTAAATCCCTCATAAATCTTGGCCGACCTTTCATTTAAACAATGGTTGATATCATCACCAGACAACGTCTAATAGAAATACATGGGAAACTTTTACGGTTTCCCTTAAATGGCTTCGGCCAAAGCTTCAAAAAAGATGAGGAAGAGAAGAACGTTAAACACTTTCTCTGCCACTATCCCGCACTAGCCAGTCGCTACCTGCTTTGCAATATTTCATAGTTTATTAGAGAGATGAATTGGTTTCGCCGTGTTGGAAATTAGAAGGAAAAGTTGAGCGCAAATAAGTGACGTCACAGGCCCATTGCGTGTGTAGTCCTAGGTGTGCCCACCTTGTCGTTGTGGAGAGTAGCAACCAATCTAACCTGTCCTTTAGCTCAAACAGTCTATGATAGACTTGCATTCTCTCAAAAAAGTACCTAGAATTTTTCAATAAAACGCAAAATAATTGTACAATCATCAAAATTTATTTTGTCGCCCTCAAAAGAGGCTCCATGGGAAGCAACACACATATGCCAACGATTAGTCTAGTATCAAAGCACCTTTTCAACGCGTTTGAAGAGATTTTCTTCAGTGAATTCTCTTAATGGCCTCAATCGACTCAAAGCGGCGTGCGCAGAGTGACAATTTAAGTTTATTGAAAAGGAAAAAGTCACAGGGAGCTAAGTCCGGTGAATAAAAAAAAATAAATAATTGGCGCGTACACTTCTGTTAGGTGTTTGGCCGAGCTCCTCCTCCTGTTTGTGGTGTGCGACTTGATGTTGTTCCACAAATGGAGGGTCCTACAGTTTCAAGCCGACTCCGAACGGCAGATATTTTTATGAGGAGCTTTTTCATGGCAGAAATACACTCGGAGGTTTGCCATTGCCTGCCGAGGGGCGACCGCTATTAGAAAAATGTTTTTATTAATTTTGCTTTCACCGAGATTCGAACCAACGACCTCTCGGTGAATTCCGAATGGTAATCACGCACCAACCCATTCGGCTACGGCGGCCGGTGAATACAGGGGGCTAAATCCGGTGAATACCGTGATTGTTCGTTAATATTTGTCGACTCTTTGGCCAAAAAAGTGTTCATAATATGAGCCCTGTGAGACGGTGCGCTATCATGGTACAAGATACATGAGTTTTCTTTCCACAAATTGGGACGTTTTCTACGCATATTCTCTCTCAAACGTGGCATAACTTCCAAGTAATTTTCTTTATTTACCGTAGAACCATTTGGAACGAACACCGAGTGCACAACACTATGAGAATCAAAGAAAACGAGTAGCATGACTTTCACCTTTGACCGACCTTGATGTAGGTTTTTGTTGTTTGGGTTTCGGCTCATAGTTGGCATGTCAAACTCAATTCCCACGTCTCATCACCTGTCATGATGCGCTGGATAAACGTTGGGTCCGAATTCACTTGCTCAGCCACCTTAATGTCTTCAGCCACCTTCTTCCGATGAATTTTTTGAAAGAAATTCAATTCTCTTGGAACGACTCGAGCAGCCACGCGTCTTGGTGTCTCATGCCCAATTGATGGTGTAAAATGTTGCGAATTGATTCGTGAGACACGCTAAGGTCACAAGCTCCATCCCTCAAACTTAAGTGATGATTTTCCAGCACCATTTCCTTGACTTTGTCGATGTTTTTATCCGTTGAAGACGTTCACGGGCCACCAGCGACACTATAGAGGACAGTTGTACCAACATTCCAGCAAAAAAAATTAGAATTATGTGTAACGCGCGCTTTTAAAATGAACAGTTCCCGATATTTTTGTTTGACAGAATGTATCAACAGAAGGCATTGAAAGCAAGAGATTGTATGGTGGTAAAACAGAATAATGAATACCGAGGATCAGTTTTGTAGCCACTGCTATGAAACCAAATGTACGACGGTGTTCTAAGACTAAGTCATTGGTTGCGCGGAGGATATCGCGGGGGTAATGGTGACAAAACATATTCAAGAAATTGAGAAGATCACCAGTGAATAAGTATGTAGGATAAATGCTTGGTGAACGTCCATGAGCGTCCCTAAAGG
>JAYXIM010023560.1:0-22097 GCA_037575425.1 Anastrepha fraterculus | reverse complement strand
ATTCCATTGCTCAGGTAATATATACACGCATCATAGCGAAGTTTCCAATAAAAACAATTAATATGATAATTTTGTTATTGTATTGTTATGCAATCGTTACATTTTATTTCAGATCTTCACGGTTGCATGTTTTGACGATGCCGATTTTATGGAGTGCTGCAAAAAATCAAAACTGATTTTCTTCGATCTTATTGCAAGCATGAGTACCCACCAACTGAATTACGGCATGTACCTTACGCGAGCAAAATTATTAAAATCGTTGATGCCATTTCAAGAAGGAGAGGAAATCGACGCAGTGAAATGCCAAATTAACGCTGGAGAATTATGCGCAAAACTGTTTTCAAAAATTCCCAGCTTTACAACGATCAAAACTTGTAGTACTGGCTGCGCTCCCATAGAAAAGGATTGGCCAACAGTTTTAGTGCCACTCAACGAAATAAAACAAATTCCTCAGTATTTGGAGGAATCTGTATTTATTAGACATGGAAAGCCATGTCGAAACTGCAAAATAACAACAAATATTGATTTTCGAATTGGTGTGTATCAATTTATAAATTTATTTTCTTATATTTGTAATATTTTACTTTATTTAATTAAAAAAATTTTATTTTAGGGCCCTTTGCAATAGTCGAGATATACCCTGTAGACGATAATAACTGCAATATACAACTGAAGGATATTCAAAAATGTATTGAATTTAAGAATAAAAATAAACTGCAGCTACTTGGTGTCGTCAAATTTAGAGAATTTATTTCTCGAAAAAATACAAGAAATCAAGAAATGAAAAAATTAAAAACCGCCATTGAGAATAAAGAAAATATTCTTTCAAAAAACGAAGGTAATGAATCGCTAACACCAAAAATTGCCATGAAAGTATTAAAAATTATGATTCTTTTTCAGTTCCGGTAAATGGCCATTACACGGGTCTTGTTTTGTGTGGAGATAACTCATGGATAGAGTTTGATGATTTTAATCCCCAACAAAACCCAAAAAAAATAAAAGACTGTACGTGGCTTCAGCCACATGTAGCCATCTATAAGCTTAAAAAATAAATATTTATTTTAATGAATAGTTTGTTTTTATATTTACTGTATGAAATTATAAAACCTATATGATAATATAGTTTAATTAAAGATATTTAATTTTTTTTTGGATCTCAAAATCAATAAAAAAAACTATATATTTTCGTGTGATTGCGATTTTTTTCTTATCACTATATGACACATCTGTTAGTTTGCCTACAAAAAAGGTTCAATCATCAAATATTAACTCTATTAAATAGGACACTAAAAAAATTACTTCTCCATACAATATTGTCTACTTTATGCGCTGCAACAAAATTTTTTGGACTTGTATAGTTTTCGATAAATTTTCAGTTTTGCATATCAGCTGTGAAATAGCCAACATTGGTACAGCGATAACTCGAGAACGGTTGATCGTTCACTCAACCTTCATTTATAAAAAATTTAAAAAATTTATTAAAAATTATTTTGCAGCTGAATACTATTAAGAAGCATGTAACTGTAATGATACTGCTGTAAAAATTATTTAGTTTGCCATTTTCATTATTATTTACGCGAAAATTGAGTGTGGGTGTTAGTGTACACAGAGGGGGTGGTTTTTTTTTTGTTTTGTTTGTATGCATTTGAAAGCCCATAAATAGCCCAAAATTTTGATATGCTTGAGATTTTTCTACGACCAACCGTTCTCGAGTTATCATTGTGGCGGTGCTGGCTATTTTACAGCTGGCACCGCCACTTTGAAGTGTCAATGATTCTAGATTGAGAAGAGCCCAAAAATTTTTGTTGCGGCCCAAAATTAGCCCATAAATAGCCCATAAATTGGGCACAAAAAGTTTTTGATTTTGACGTTGTGGCGGTGCTAGCTTCCTCGACCCCAAATTAATTGGTCTTTCGAACGGAACGCCTGCGTTTATTTTAAAGTAAAATGTGAAAATTGAGATTCTTTCAGGTTTTACTAATCAATATACGGTTAATTAATCAATATACGGTTCTTAACAATTATGTGTAAAAATCACACACTAAGAGCACGTCTATGACTCATGAAAGTTGTTCAGCAACACTTTGCGCTACAGCGGCAATATTCTCAACAGAAGATCCAGTTTTTAGTTTGTCAGTCCTCTTTCTATCCTCGACAGAACCAGTGTCTTGAATTTTTTCACCACGCTTTGAATTATCGACTTATGCGAATGATTATTTCCACCAAAAATATCACGAATTTTGCAATATGTTGTTTTTAAAGATCGACCGTTTTCATAACAAGTTTCACTAATTTTTACGCCTTGTTCCATCGTGTAAAATTGTACATCAGACTACTTGACAAATGACAAGGATGGCATAAAAAAAGCAATGACTTGGAATGATTTACTACTGGCATCTAGGCGTCACTTTTGAAATACCCTTTATATACCTACGAAAGAGTAGTAAGCAACACAATACCAAATCAGCAGATGTAGAAATATCAGAGCTTACATGTTTCATCTGCGCCTGCTTAGTAGAGCAAACATAACATAAGAAGAAAAATCAATTTCTTGTTTAAATATTTCTTTTCATTTCAAAATTTTAATGTAACAGAAAACCATTGATAAATTTGATGAATGCAGATTGATAGAAAACATTCCAAAGTTTTATAGCAAACAAACAGTGTTCCAATCGGCATAGTTATTTTTTATTTGTTGCAGTTTGGAAATAAATTTTATGATTTCTTTTATAAGTTTACGCAATTTACCTATGTCGGAAATAATCTTCCAGGAGTGATTAACTTTAAATTACAAAAAACGCTGTACAAATTAGAGCATTCTGTGCATAGTTGTTGGTGTACATACATTCATATTTTCGGATTTTGCTTTATAAGATGTAGGGAAGAGATCTAGTAGACTTTTGTACTATACAGTGTGACGCAATTTGCACGTCCAATTTTGTTTTTCAATAACTTTTTTACTAAATAAAAACAAATGATTTTGAGTGATGCAAACATTTATTTTGACCTTTACATGACCCATTACTTCTCTATTTTTTTATTGCAGCTGTCTAGTTCAAAAGTGTCAAATATGATTGCAGAAATTATAATTGAAGTTTGGTTAATTGGGAGGCGGTTAATTTTGCGCTACCTTGATAATTATTTTCTGCTGTAGCTTTAACTTACTACTGACTACTATCTTAAATAGTACAGTGTTGTACTTAGTCTGGCGAAAGTTAGATCTTCTGCAGTATTGCGATGACTTTCTTGTGAACCTCTGGCAGATTACTTTGTCATATACATATTAACACACCTAATAGCAAGTGCCTAAACGCTTAACCATACTCATGCTAAATTGGCCCTTTGTGAAAAAAAAATCATCTATGCTCGTATGAAAATTCATAACTGCTGTGCTTGCGAACGATTACCGACAAGGTTTGCAGAATTTGTCTAATACAAATTTATTTTCATATTATTTGTAATTTCACATTATTTCCTATTACATATATTTTTTCAGTATTAGCGAGCATGCAACTGTAAAATATGTGAGTTATCGTTTTGCTGTGGCTCGTACTAGGTATTTGTTTGCCGTTGTCACGGCGTTAATGACGAGTAAACAATTTAGTAAGTGTCATATCAACAGTGGAAAGAAAGCAATGAGCTAAGAAAGCATACTCTTTAACTTCAGGGATTGTCAACGTTTAATATGTAGATGCTATGTATTATAAGCAAAATCAAATCAATGAAAATGAAAGCTAGTTCATTAACCCAAAAAAAGAAAAAAAAAAACAAAGATTGGTATTCTTTGTTGAACTCGATTGCTACTGAGCCAGTCAAGAGAAGTAGTGCAGACCAACATTTTTGAGGATATTATGATAATCAGCCGAATAGAGGTAACTAACTATCTGTTTCATAAAAATCCTAGTATTTCAGGTTAATACCCTTTTATCGTGGTTCTTAACTTAATAAAGTGTATCATAACTTTCATTTTTATTTCCTTTCTTCTAGGCAGGCCTCAAACTTTTGAGTCACAGTGAGCTACTTGATTGAGAGCGCTTGTACTTATGAACAGACAAGAATACTTCTTACGAATCGAAAAGAAACTAACCCACCAAAGACACGTTTTTGACAATTCTTCTTAAGTTGGGAACATCTGTCGATTGCTTTCCTAACTAACTCCCCGGATATGAAGTAAAAGTTCCGCCACGTGCGTGTAGGAAGTAAGAGAAGTTTAGCGAAACAAGACATTTGAATAGAGTTGTAACCAAAATGCGCTGATGTTGGCGAAGCTGAAAAGTTTTGCCCATTTAGGTGGAATATCTCTTTTCTCACAGCTCGTCATAGTAACTGCTGTCGGATAAACACTTGTAGGATTTGTTGTAATTCTTTATGGATTCATAAACATAAGCAAGACGGGACAAGACTTAAAATATACATCTGTTGTGTGTAAGTGCAAAACAAATGTAAATACTTATGAACATTTGACTACGCCGAAGATGCGAGTAAGCGATAGAGAAAAAGTAAATGGCAAAGTTCTGTTCAACAAAATTCTTAATATCGTCTGATACTTAATATATCATTTTTTCCTGCTCTGAAGCCGAGGCTAGAGAGGCAATAAAGTAGTCATTTGTCTGCACTGCACACTTGGCCGTATAAATAAATACGCTATGCATCGCGCTGTTACTTCCGCACATATTTCTTTATTGTATAGTACTTTCATATACACTCATGAGAGCGTGCGCTTTCACAGCAAAATTTCCTTGTTTGATTTGCACTTTACTAAAGTGCATACCTATGCATGTATGTATGCCTTTGCATATGCAAAAATATTAAGAATTTACATTGTGTGACGAAAACAGTGTAAATAGTAATTAAAAGTTGTGCACAGAGTTTAGCATAACAGAACACAACATTACAAACAAACAAAATGTTACATAAAATAAACAAAAGGATATAACAAAGCATTACATAATATAAAATATCATAACACAACATAACATTACTCAACATAACAGAAAATAGCAGAGTAGAAGATATCACAACAAAACAGAATTGCAACAAAGCACAACGTTGCATAGCAATAAAAACATAACATAATAGAATGTTACAGAAAATAACATAGCAGAGCTGAATGTAACATAACAAAACAGTACAAGGCATAACAAAGCATAACAGAACATAACATAACATAACCCTTTCAGACGCATATGCATCACTTGTACATATTTTACATATTGTTTATATTCACTTCTGTTTCACGTCGGAAAATGAGCCGATATTAATCGATGTGCGTTTCTTTCTCTTTACTCGTATATGCGATAAATGTTATTTCGATCATTACTACTTCAAACTTTTGTTGACATATTATCTTATATGAAAAAATAAAACAGAATATAACATAAGATCACATAACGTAACATAAAATTACATTACACAGCATAGCAAAGTATAAATGAATATATCACAAGAAAGCAAAGCGGAATGTAAGATAACAAAACGCAACATTGCATAACACAACAAAGCATAGAATACCATAACAAAGCAACAGAATATAACCAAAAATAGCAGAGCACAACATATCACAAGAAAACAGAACAAAATACAGCATAACAAAGCACAACATTACATAGCATAATAAAACATAATATAACACAGCACAGCATAACCAATTCTTCATGTTGATTGGATTTGTTATATATTCATTTGTATGCAACGTCGGAAAGTGTGACTTATGCTCGTATTAATCGTTTGTGCGTTTCTTTCTCTCCCTTTATTAGAGTACCCTTACCTCACAATTTGTTGACATTCTAATGGACATTTTGCTGTTTGTAAAAATTATGCGTGCAAGCAAGGATTAAAGAAATCAGTGTTGCTTCTAAGTACATAAATATTTAAACTATGGTTTTACAGAAAAGTGTGATTTTTTATAAATAAAAATTACCACATTACATTTTCGCCATTATCAAAAGTTTTTGCTTTTAGCGTCTCTGATTCACCTTCGTCAGGAAAATCGTGCCACATCACATGCCAAGGTATTCGACCGGCGTTTTCTGGATCTAAATTCTCCAAAAAACCCCCCGGAAAACTACAACAAGACAGTCTGCCGAACCGTTGCTCCTCGGCTCAGTAATTTAATTCGCAATGATGTGCAACTATAACAGTATTTACAAATCCTTATCTTATCGCATAATTAAATTGTTGAAACTTGTAAACGTAAAGGTCATTAACTTGCTACATAAAATTGACCATTAACCTTAAATATCCTCAAGGATTAGGCATTCAAGTACTTCAATTCACGCATGTCAAACACGCTTCCTAAATTCCTGCAAATTGTTTATTTCATTTATTTTATGTATGTTGTTGTTGTTTCGTACATTTAATTTCCATATCAAATGTACATGAAATAATTTGAGATAAGTCGAACAACATGCCACAGGCACCAGCAACAACAACAACAAAATTTACAAAAACTTTGTAAACACTGAAAACAGCGCCGACAACGACGAAATAAACGAAAAACATGAAAGTGGCAAATATGCTGCAACAACGGTAACAATTTGTGCGATACCGGCGCAGGTAAAGCATAATTAAAGTCACGCAAAATGGTGGCATGCAACGTAACAGGAAGTAGGAAAAATGTTGTGTGTAGAAAAAAGTTGAGTAAAACGATGAAAAACTGGAGCAACACGCAAAACTTCAAAGACGTTTATATGTACGTACATACATACATTTATTTATAGTACGAGGATGGCTGAATGAATGCCTGAATATTAGAATAGATTAGATAGCTTAACAATAAAACTTTTCCTATAAATCAAAGCTCTAAATAGAATAATAAAATAAGTTTTATTTGAACGTCTACATATAAGCAACTTCGTAAAAATAGAGAAATTGAATTTACTTATGCTCATTAAACGGTATTTAACGCGTCTAAACTAACTTGAACTAAAAAAAACATCTTCAGAAGTATGTAGAAACTCCGAACCATCGATGTGAATAGTGGATAGTTTTACTCCATTTTGAATAAGGTAGTACCAGCGCAGGTGGTGCTGAGCGTTTGCACCCAAACTGGCCCACATGATCAGAATGAACTGGATCTATATTCGCTCCAGGAGTGACAATTTAGCGGTATTCCATAAAAACTCAGAGATAATATTTTACGACATTACAAAAATGCTGATTATTCTCATCTCCGAATTGAAATTACCACACCACTATATGATACTGACTCATCGGCAAATGAAGGTGTACGAACGTCAAGCGTTTGCAGACCCAACGCATTGGACAGTGATTAAGTTGTCGATTGACAACTTCGAGATATTCTTTCGTAATGTACAATCGCTTATTCGCTAGTCGGGTTTATGTGCCATTTCGTATACATGGATGAAACATAGATTTATTACAATACAGTAGGTATCAAAGAGCAGCTGAAATAATGAACCTCCCAGGGTGAATAGAAGCTGAAGAAAAGCAAACTTCCTTCGAAGAATGCTGTGTGAGTTGATGTACTGCATATTTTTTGCACAGGACAAGATTTCACTTTTCTCAAGCACAAAATAGCACTTCAAACTTGCAACTCTATTTTTCCGCGGTAAATACGTTTCTCAGAAATGCGTGCAAAAAAAAATCTTTTAAAAAAATGCATAAATTTGGGGATATAACTTTGAAAAGTCGTGTAAAATGAAAAAAAACTAAAAATATTTTCCCAAAAAGCATGCAAAAGAAGTAATAATCAAATCCATATTACATAAGTATTTATAAAATAAAAAACAACTCATTTGTATTACAAAAACAAAAATTGAAATTAGTTTACAGTGAAAATTCTATAGATAAGTCATACTTGGCAAGCAATGGAGCGTTTTTTTATTCAGTAAAAAAACTATTCATAAACAAAATTGGATGATTAATTTTGTGCCCACTTGTATTTACTATGCATGTAATCCAGTTAGATGTGACCTAAACATCGTATTGAAGTTTTAATGCAGAATTGGACTTGGTTAGTACTAAAATGCACTTATTCCTGTTACACGATTTTTTTTATTTAATAAAACATTATTATAGGAATTTAGTTTTGTTTTGAAAAACATTTTTGTTTGCAGATGTGCGCAAGAATTAAAATTTCGTGTAAAAAAATATTAGTGAACCGTAATTTTAAAATCGTGCAAGAAGAGACCGTGTAAAAAGGGGGTTGGGTATAGTTTAACATAATCCAAATGAAATGCTAAATATATCCGAAATCTCTAACTTCTAATCGACGAATTTTAAGAACCAAATCTTGTATTCGCTTGACGTGCTCATAATTTGATGTTGATGGTTGTTCGGCGCCAGTTCGCTCAACGCTTTTTCTCTCTTCTTTGAAATGTTCGTACTACTTCTAAGCAATTTGTTTGACTTAACCTGATTCCTGAAGATCTTATGCAAATCTCTTGAGGGACAAAATGAAGAGGTCACAACCTGCGACGAAAGCAAGTTTTGTTTGTTATTCAAGAAAAATTCCATATACACGTGAAATTATACATTTTATAAAATAATGCTGAAAACTCAGCCTTTTAATTTTTCAATGGGCTTTAAAGTCTGAAAGGACTTAATTTTCACAAAAAGAAAACATATGGATATCAAACGAAAGACGAAACAAACTTTTTTACTTTTCGCTTAGACAAATATACGTTTTTTATGGCATCCTTTGGGTATAATTTATTTCATACGAGGAAAGTTCAAAATTTTTTTCCACAAGAAGAACGAAGTTTAAAAGCAAAAAATAATAGTTGGTTATATCCTCTTCGTTTGATATGCCCATTCATATCACGGAAAATATGATATTTAAAATTTTGTGCAAACTTAGCTAATTGAAACTTAAAATCTAAAAAAAACTGTAAAGCGTTGGATGAAGTGTGAATTACTTAAATAAATATTGAAAATTAAAATATTCTTCAGTCTGTTCCAACGTTCGCAGACTTATTGAACTACCCTCGTATATGCAGAAACTTCTCATGTTAATACCTATAGTGTATAAATTAATCTATGTTAGCGATGAAAGAATGTTGGCAAGTAGAGCTCAGAGCGCTAGAATGGCAGCAACGAAAGTGCGTGTGTGTTGTACACACACACACTCGCATTCTAAATGGCTTATCATAATTACCACCAGATTAACTTAAGTAAAAGCGTCTAAAAATGGCTTTGCTGCTTAACTATTTGTATGAGGTACATTTTTGTTTTCTTATTTGTTTTTGTTGTTCGTTTGTGGCATTCACTACTCACTACATGTGGCAAGCCAATAGCTACTTGAGATTCGCCAGTGCTTGACTAGGCCACATGGCAGACAAAGGCCCACGCAAGGCCACCAACGCCGCGCACGATGACTGATGAATTGTCGAAATGACTAATGAAAGCGCTGAAATTGTGCGAATGTTAAGTGAGGTTTGCAAAATAAACCAGAAAATCTCGGTTAACAGAAAGGGCCATAAAATGTCTTCTACTTCCAGCCACATGCAAAAATGAAGAATGCGATTGTTTAGCATTTTTTCATTTGCCCTAAAATATTACTTATAGTAGAAATTATTGTATGAGGTTTTCTGCCAACAACAATGCATAAACAATACCACTGCTTGGACTGCAAAAATCCAGATGCCATAATCAGTGATTGGGTGAAACTAATAAATTTATTTATTTTTTCTTATTTTGGCTAGCAAAAAGTTTAACTCAGTAAGAGTTTGCGTGCAATTAATTAAGCGTAGAAGGAATATTTTTCTGATTCATGGGTGGACTTTTGCATGCTAGTGGGCTCATCTATTCAAGGGTGCGTGCTAATTGGATTAATTCAAGTAAAAGGTTGGGGTTTTTTGAGATTAGGCGGCATATGTAGGAAGTTACTTTTTATGAGTAGTGGTGCCGCTCTTAAAGAAGTTGTGTAATTTAAGGGGCGGCTGCCGTAGCCGAATGGGTTGGAGCGTGACTACCATTCGGAATTCACAGTAAGAACGTAGGTTCGAATCTCGGTGAAACACCAAAACTAAGAAAAACATTTTTCTAATAGCGGTCGCACCTCGGCAGGTAATGGCAAAACCTCCGAGTGTATTTCTGCCATGAAAAAGCTCATCATAAAAGTATCTGCCGTTCGGAGTCGGCTTAAAACTGTAGGTCCCGCCAGTTTGTGGAACAACAACAAGACGCACGCCACAAATAGGAGGAGGAGCTCAGCCAAAAACCCAAAAAGGGTGTAGGTGCCAATTATATATATATATATATAATTTAAGGGGTAAGGCAACAAAAATTTTGTATTTTTTATTGTTCTTCAAATATGCCCTAATACTGAAAAAATGAACTGAACTCTTTTTTTTCGAAAATCGAGAAATCAAAAAATGTTTTGTGTAACTATAGAGGGCTGCTCAGAAATATGTGCATAACTTTTTAATTGACCAATATATAAATAACGAATTGGCAAAGAAATTACCATTTAAAATGATGTGAATTGAATGATCTAAAATTGCTGCCAGCGCAATTCTGTCTTCAGTCCTGAACTATGAAGCCAACCACGCGTAAAGTCTTCCCACTTACTTACAAAATAATTCAAAAATCAGTGTCTGGCACGAATCAAGGCAATTGCTTCAATGTTGAGCGTATGAAAGCCCAAACCCAAGCTCAAATGCACCAAAAATAGTTTCTCACATTTGCAATTCACTGCTTCCTTCTTATCTTCCTGGTCAAAAAATGCCGGCAGCTTTAAGTTGGTAGAGTAAGCGACTGGACAACAATCGCTACATTCAATGGACCTGTTTCAGCGGCGAATTGGTGAATTGGCGAACTGGTTAAGATTGTGTTGTCTGCGCGCATTGCGCGATTCGATTGCTTTTCGCGCAGGCGCGCCGACAATGCAGTGGAACGACTATCGACTCTTTGGGCGCCAAACTTTGACGTTTCGGGCGATTATTTTCGAACTGTCAGACGCACGCAGGCGGCACGATTGCGCGAATGGGCAACTGAGTAACTGACATGAGTTGAACGGCTTGATGCGGCCCACACGCAAATCGATCGCTGCGAGACATTTTTACCAATGCGTTTGCCGCTTCATTCTACACACATTTTTACATAGGTTTTTTTGTAGTTTTGGCAGAATTTTGCAGAATTATTTGCTTCTAATCAAAAAGTCAAACCCACTTGCTGACCGACAACTTGCCACGGTGCTACAGTGCAACAGTCGTTTTTAGCTCTATACATAGATTTGGTGTGGCAAGTCTGATCTTGCACTAGCAAGCACAGCATGCAGCAATTGTTCAATCTCTCGCTTTAGTAGATATGCTTCAACCCATTCTGTCATTTCTTGTGCTTCTTCTTCGAACGAAAGCAGCTAACTTTCCGTTTGTTTGACTTCGCATTGCTTGTTGGCAAATTAACTGCCAGCAACTTCCTCATTTTGTGGCACAAAGCACACGCGTCTGCGCAATTTTTCACCAGCCCAACAATAGTCGGCTGCATTGATTGTTGTTGTAGCGCGCTGTTGTTGTCAGCTGCTATGAAATTTTGCCAAATTGTTGATGTGGCATCTTAATCAAATAATGAAATTGTTTATTTGCGAAATTTATCATTCGCTTAGCGGTCGCTGCTGCTGCTGCCGCAAGTCAGCCAAAAGACGTGCGCTTACGATCGCTTGCCACGCATAACTTGAGACGCTCTGTTGCAAGTAGGTTGTTATTGGCCAAACGTTGTTGCTAACGCCAGTGTGGGCGTCCCGGAAAATGTAGCAATTGTGGCTGTAAATGTGTGGTGAAAATTAAGTATCTGCATCATAGGGAGTGTGCCGCCTTGCAGCTGGAAGATTTATGCTCAGTCCACATTTACGATCGGCGAATGGAAGGCTTTGCTTTTATTGCGAAAATGATTAATACACAATGAAGTGTGCTTATATCGATATGTTTGGATACAAATTTCAAAGCAATTAATTGTGACTTTCATTAAGGAGTTGTGAAAAGTCGAGCTTTTGTGAATAACCACACCTTAAACCTTCGTTGTATCCTTTGGATTTGGTTAGCTTCAAGTGTCCAGTGCTGAATCAAGCGGCATACTTAGACCGAATATGCGAGCCCGTTGTGATACTGCATGTGGCTAAACCTGGTGAATTTAATCAGCCCTCTTAAGCTAAATGTAGTTAAGAAACGCGAGATTCAGACAAAAATCTCACTAGAGACGCATAAACGCTCAATAGAGCTCAATGAGACACTCACCTACAAAGTTCCTTGAGTTTAGCGAGACGTTCTTGCAAATATGTGGATCGAGAGCTCTAATAGAGTTTTTGCTCTACGGAGACGTATGATAAAGTCTTGCACATTGCGTACTGCACTTTTTTCCGCAAGCAGGTGGATTACTGGTCATACTTTTAAATAACTGTTTGCAAGTATCCTACGGAAAACAAGTTGCTAAGGCATTCCCTTCCGTTCAGTGTGTGCTCGGTCACACCTTGCCTTGGAAACTCATCTGTCATACAGTTTCATTCAATGCTGAAATTACGGTGACCCATATGAACTCGAGTCTGTTCTGCTTGGCCATCTGCTTTGTGATAGTCCAGCACAAGTTCGGAATTGAAAGTGACACAGTTGAGAGCTGTAAATATAAGGAGCGTGTCTTTCTATAGTTCCAATTCCGATCAGTGATATTTTATTTTGGAAACCACTGCAAAGATCAGGTATGCGAAAAGAAGATCCGCGAGAGAGCTGTCAAGCTGTGAGGTGTCCGTGTAGATACTGCCTGGGTTTTTTTAAGTAATTTTTCCCTTGAAGCATGGCCAGATCACTGCTAACGGGAGAAAACTAAATATTTTTGGTGTGTTCGAGTACAACAGTTTTTTGATATCAAAGTGATGTTTCTCGCAATCGTAAGATAGTGAAATGATTTCATTTTTATAAAATATGAATTGGAACTAGTAAAAAGCGAAAAGTGAAAAAAAAAACTTTCATTATGAATCATTGATGTAAACTATTCAGTGGGACTGATGTAAGATTGATTGTTAGTTACCTCATCGGTCATAATTGACTGCGTTCTTATCAGCTTGAGATGAGTGGCATCTCAGTACATTTTATGTGAATTCCTGGCTGGGGTAGCATCGACTAATACAAGGGTCGTTCAATAAGTCATTAGGAAAAGACAAAATAACAGTTCATTTAAGATTTTTTTTTATATACTTTTCCAACCGTTCCTCCAACTTAAGCCATCGAAAAAGTAAAAATCGGAAGGTCTTCGAAATAGGGAAACTCCTTATTTGATGTGAGCCGTTGGTCACTGAGCTCTGTTTGTACGTTTGGAAATAAAAAAATCCCAGTCAAATTTGATGGCCACGGCGGATGTTGTAGTAATTAAAACTTTAATTCCATGATTTACACCATTGAAACTATACAGGCGTCATCACCACGCGAAATTTACTTTTTTTCCATTCATCTAAAAAATCAAAAGTTTCTTGCTTCAAGCGATAATAATTAGATCAATTAGTGTTATGTTTCATATTGATCTAATAAATAATAATAATAATAAAAATAAAACCATGCGATCGAGATAACTGGAACTTTGACAGCTACTTACTGAGTCATATTACTTACTAAACCCACTCATTCCTTAGATATATTGATTTGAGAACTTGTGTATTAACCCTCGTACGTTAGTATTTTTTAAGAAAAGTATTAAGTGATATTGCCACATTTGTTTGTTTTATTACCTATTTCCAAATGTACTTGATGACATTATATGTTGAAAATATTTTCGGGTGAATAACCGCAGTGGCTTCACCGTAGGTGAATTAGACTACTTTTAGACTACAAGAGAACCTTTCTGCATGACATCTTCGCATAAGTGGGCGCAATTTCATGAAGAACGCAAGTTAGGTTGGGCGGCAATCACCTGTGGTTTGTAGACCAAAGATTTCACGTAGTCTTAGAGGCAACTTCAGTACTCAGCCAAACTATTTTGGTGGCCAGTGAAAGTCGCCACTACGCGAAATAGCGAATTCGTCACACTTCTCATCTCATGGGTACAATGTTTCACATGCAGAATGTCAAGTGACACTATCCTGTGATAACCACATGCGTGTGAGTTTCATGCTATCCATCATAGGCCACAACATGTTTGTTATACCGACCGATATCGGTCATCAAAAGCTGTTTCACCGTTCTTATGGATTGGGCAGAGTCTCCTTACATTTCAATTACTGCATTTGCAAATTCCACTCTCCTCTTTGATATTCACTCGAGTAAATAAATTGCATCCTCTTTTAAAACTATTTGATTCTGAGTCGTGGAAATGAAATTATAAAGTATTTTGTTTTCTGCGAAATTTCGTCTTCTGCATGAGTTCCCTTCAAACATTACATTCACTTCACTGCAGATAAATACGCGCGTTATTTGCATTAAAATTGTTCCGAACTACTATTTTCGGTTTCATTCGAAAATTCGTAGCAAAAGTGTGAGAAATTCGATAACCAATTTGGATGAAATTCAATTTAAACATACAACTTTTCTTGTTTTCAATGCAAGTTTTCTTGGCGTGTTTTGATTTTTTTTAGCGTACTGCGCTTCTCCGCTTACAACCGTTTTGTGCGCCTGGCACTTCCTGCTCACTTACAGTTATCCGCAGTTACTTGCAGTTGCACAGCGGTTGCAGTACTTCCGGCTATTCGAGTGTTGTTCGAAAATTATTGGCCGTTAAAATATGCTGCCAACAGGTCCGGAACAAATAAAAGTAGAAATCGTAATATTGTGTGTATATTGAGTGTAACTAAGAGGAATGTGGATTGCTTGGCGGACAGTGTTTTGACGATGTGAAATTGAGGTAAATTTCATATTGAAATTTTTTTTAAATTTGGTTGAAATTTGCACTTTTTCTCGAGTTCGAATTTAATTCAATATCAGAAAAAAGTTCCGGTTTCATAGGTATATATTTCTTATCGGATTTTTTTAAATAAAATAAATGCTTTATACTTTTTATTAAAACATTTAAGTAAATACTTTATTAAAATACTAAGTACAATGTGAGCACAATGTTTTCGTATCTCTGAGGTAATTTACGAACTTTGCAGTCATTAACAATTTTTTACATTTACGAAGTAACGAAGTGCTGCTCTACCAGTAACTGGCTCATGATTAAAAAACAGGTTTTATACTTGTATGTGGAGTGAAAAGTCATGAACTTCACACAGAATCATCGCCGCTAAAATGAAATTTATTTACACTTTCGCTAAGAATCAATCTTTGGAAACATCTTTTGGAATAGGAGAAATTGGTTTTCCCCAGTGGTAAAATCTTATTCCAATTCTCTGGATCGAATGTTACTAACTCTCTTTTCAAGAGATTTGGGTGAATACGCCAAGAAGTTATTTTTGTTTACTAATTTTTTGAATACTAAACGATGGATTCAGCGTACTAGAATTACCACTGGCTGGCCTGCTTGATGGAATTTGAAAGTAGCATAATGTATTCGAATTACAATCGGATTTGCTAGAAAAGCTTTAATATGGAAAAATACGAGTTTCAAGTTTTTATTAGCCTTGGATTTCTGACGGGATAAAACCACCGTCTAGCTTCAAGTGGTTGGATAAATGCTATTCCATATTCCCTGATGTCATTCCCTCGATTTTAGTCGTCAAATACTGTGCTGTGAACTGCGAACTTTGTTCTACCTGCAGCGAGGATTATGAGCATGAAAGATGTTCTTCTGAGGACAACGCTCAGTAAAATACTAAAAAGTGAAATTTGGTGAAATAGTGGCGATGACTATATTCACTGAATGCATCAGTACTAATTAAATTAATGAGAAGAATTCTCAGCTAGTATAACGAGTACAACAACTCGTTGGTACATTGTTCGGGGAAAGCGACAAGCTAATTGAAAATCCGTCAGCCTGACTTCTAAAATTAGCATTAAGCAACAGGGAGTTGTTTTACCGTTAAAAAGTTGTTGAGCCTATATGATAAAAATTCGAAAAAATTTCCTATAAATTTGGGCGAATGCTTTTGAGGGGCTGAATATACTTGAAGTCTGAAACGTTCCTCAAGAGAAGAACCGAGTATCGAGAATTGCCATTCTTTATTTTAGTAAATGGTAACAACTGTGCTGAAACTAAATTAAATTTATAACTTATTTGATAAATAATCAGACTCAATAAGTTACTTAATGAGAGACATTGGTATCGAGAAATTAAGATAAGAAAAAGCTCAAATTTTTAGAAAACCGATTAAATTCTTCAAGTCCTCTTGTAAGAGGGACGAAATTGAGGTAATTAGAGCTGAGAACTTCAATATCAAATGCACATATTTTAAGCACTAAGTACTCTGTTAGGAACATTGAAACATAATTGGAAGTGTAGATCTGAGCAGTCAATGGTCCCGGATACTAAATCGTATATGTTTAAATATTAAGCTTCGAACGAGTCGCCTGATCTCCCAGTGCCTATTATTTATACAAAAATTGATGTTTTTCTTTCCCAGCAGAATACTCTCCATTTCGTGTAGTAAGTTTGGCAAATGAACCAACGGACACTAAAGACCTCAACTATGTACTACTGTGGGCAAAAAGTAAGGTGAATTTGGTTGTAAAATGAAAAATCTTTATTTATTCTTGTAAATCAATTTCATCCCCTTCAAAATAATCCCCTCTCGATAAAATACACCTATGCCAACGATTTTTCCAATCCCCGAAACATGCCAAATAGTCCATTTCCGGTATAGCCATCAGCACCTTCTTCGATTCAGCTTTTATCTCCTCAATCGACTCGAAACGCGTTCCCCGGAGTGGTCTCCTGAGTTTTGGGAATAGCCAGAAGTCACACGGAGCCAAATCAGGCGAATACGGTGGTTGAGGATCGATATGTGTGGAATTTTTGGCGAAATGGTCACGGAGAACGAATGCAGTGTGAGACGGTGCATTATCTGGCACATAATTCTGGTCTTTTTAGACGAATTGCTTCACGTAAACGACGCATAACGCTCAAATAATATTCCTTATTAACAGTTTGGTCAGGTGGAAGGAATTCATAGTGCACCACACCACGAAAATCGAAAAAAACTGTCATCATGACCTTTATTTTTGAACGACTTTGACGTGCTCTTTTCGGTCTGGCCTCGTCTTTAGCACAATATTCGCTTGATTGGTCGGTTGTTTTAGGGTCGTAAGCATAAATCCAAGTCTCATCTCCCGTACTGATGCATTTGAGCTTGTCCTGATAGTCTGAAAGCATTGTTTCACACACATCAACGCGACGACTTTTTTCCAAGAAATTGAGAGTTTTCGGTACCAAACGAGATTTGACTTTTCGTAAGCCCAAATGTTCTTTCAAAATGGTTTTCACAGATCCTTCTGATATTCCGATCATATCAGTAAGGTCTTTAACAGTCAACCAACAATTTTTGAGCACTAACTCCTTCACTTTATTGACGTGTTGGCCATCTGTTGACGTCGATGGTCGTCCGGAGCGCTCCAAGTCATCAACACGTTCTCGACCCTCTTTGAAGTCTTTGTACCACTTATAAACATTTTTCTGCGACATGGTCGAATCACCAAATGCCTTCTGCAACATGCTAAACGTTTCCGCAGCCGAAATTTCATTCCGCAAACAAAATTTGATGGCACTTCTCTGCTCAATCAAATCAGACATTGTAAAAATCGAAAAATGCACTCTTGGTCGTTTGGTAAACTCAAGCGTAAATATATTACTGATAATGACATTCACTTGAAAGTTGGCCCAGATGTTATTAACAGTGCTGCCAACTCATGAAAAAAATAACTAGAGCAAAATTTTAATCCCGCGAAGTTTGACAAATAAATTCACCTTATTTTTTGCCCACAGTAGTATTTGCTCGACTCGCGTTTTTTAATTAGCAAGAAAAATCAACTTGTGCTGTTTTTTCGATATTCTGAGCGTTTTTGAAGCAAAACACAGCTTACCTGGTTACCTGATTTTATTTGGTCCTAGAAGCTCTTATCAGATTGAAAAATTACACAACTTTATGTCATGATAATGGCAAAAAAGTGGACATAATAAGTAGAGAAAAAATGCGTTCCTGTGGGAAGCTTGCAGCATTTTGAAATTGATGTTGTTAGCAGCTGAAAAGCTCACTCATTTACTCGGAGATTTGCAATTGCCTGCCGAAGGGCGACCGCTATTAGAAACATTTTGGTGTTTTTACTAGCTTAGGTTTTTAGTAGGAGGGCAACGGGGTAAATACAGTTTTGGACCTTTTCAACTTTTTTTTTTTTTTTTTTCCATTTTTCTTTATTTATTGAATCTTTCTTTTATAAGAAACTAACAATAAGTTTACAAATCTTATATACTAGAGTAATATAGTATGTTTCCTTGCCAGTGCTAAGAAACGAATTATTTGCTCAAATGAACATATATTTACATATATGATTAAATCGGTTGTGAATCTCCAATTCTTCATAGTTGGGAGCTGAAAAGGACGGGTTTCCAGTCTCCGATTCTTCGTAGCTGGGAGCCGGAAAGGCCTAGTTTCCAGTCTCCCTTAGAGCTTCCGTTGTCTCTCATGTCGATGGTGAAAATGATGTTGTTTTTTTTGTTTTTGTTTCGAATGTGATTGATGTGGTTGGAGGAAGTTGTGGACGGACTCTCGCGTGAGATGAGATCATTAAAATACTGCAGACTTGAAGATGTCTCTTTTTTTCAATCTTGTGTGACCTTCATCTAAAAGTAGATTTCGCGCTAGTTTATTGGGATGGTCTTCTAGCTTTTGTAGGTATTTTTTGCTCAACCGTACTATTTCATCGGCTACACGAGGTATGCAAATATCTCTGTGAATGTTAACGTTCTTTATATACCATGGCGCTCCCGTGATTATCCGCAAGGCTTTAGATTGCACTCTCTGAAGTTTTTCGATATTTGAGGGCGTAGCCGTTCCCCACATTTCTATACCATATGTCCATATTGGTTTTAGCATGGCTTTATATAGTAGCACTTTGTACTCTAGAGGTAATGCTGATTTCGAATTAAGCATCCAATATAGGCTTTTCATTTTAAGCTTGATATTCGACACTTTCTTTTCAATATGATTCCGCCATGTGAGTCTTCTATCTAAGTGAATTCCAAGATATTTTATTTCGTTTTGCTGTGGTATATTCTGACCATTTATTGTAACTGCAGGGCAAGTTTCTTTTCTTAGAGTAAAAGTAATATGCACGCACTTGGTTTCATTAACCTTTATTCTCCAGTTTTTAAGCCATACTTCTGTTTCAAGTATATGCCTTTGTAATATAGACGTTGCTACTTTTGGGTCTGTGTGAGTGCAAAGTATTGCAGTATCATCGGCAAATGTTGATGTCATTGTTTGGCTCGTCGTTGGCATATCTGATGTGTATAATACATATAAAATAGGGCCCAGAACGCTGCCTTGTGGAACTCCAGCGTCTATTCTACAATGCCGAGAGAAAAAATCTTTTTGCTTTACAACAAATTCTCTATTAGTGATATAGTTTTGCAGCAAGAGGTGTACATTCGTAGGCAGTAAACTAGTAATTTTGTGAATTAGGCCGCGGTGCCATACCTTATCGAATGCTTGTGCTACGTCTAAGAACAGTGCAGTGCAGTACTGATTTTTCTCAAAGGACTTTCGTATAAATGACACAATGCGATGAACTTGCTCAGTTGTACTATGTTTTGCTCTAAATCCAAATTGGTGTTGAGGAATAATATTGTTGTCTTGAATAAAGGGCATTATTTTCTGCAAGAGCAACTTTTCAAATAGCTTTGAAAGTATGGACAATAGACTAATTGGCCGATATGAGGATGCTTGGCTTAAGTCTTTCCCAGGTTTACCAATCATAATGATTTGAGATAATTTCCAAGCTTTTGGGTAGTAGGCAGTACGAGAGATGGCGTTAAATATGTGCCTGATATGAAGAAGGGCAATATTGGGAAGCTCTTTTAGCATTTTTGGGGTGATTTTGTCGTAACCTGGTGCTTTTTTAGGTTTAAGTTGATTAATAACTGAGACTATGTTATTTTTTTTAAACTTTATTGGCTTTTTTGGTGGTTGCAATATGTCTAGTGGTAAGCAAGTAGTTGCAGAAGACTGATTGGGAGTGAAGACAGATTGCAGATGTTCAGCAAATACACACCCTTTTTCAGAATCCGTACGTGCCCAATTACCATTTCCTAGCCGAATTGGTGATTCGTACTGTATGGGCCGATTTATATTTTTTGTGGCTTTCCACAATGCGTAATCTGTTTGGTCCGTCGGAGTAAGATTAGAAAGGAAATCATGAAGATGCCTCTCCTTTTCTTTTTTAAGGGCGCAACGCAACTTAACTGTGTATTCATACAATAGTTTCTTGTATTTTGGAGAACGATATTGTTGCCAAGACCTTCTCAGCTCTCGTTTCTTTTTAACTAAATCTTCTATAGTCTCATCAATGTTTCGCTGAGAGTTAACACGACTTTTACTATTTGTGGCCACTGCTGCCCTAGTAGCTCCATGCATTAGTTCAGTCAATGTATATATCTGCCTATCGATATCAATATCATTCTTTAAAGGAACATTGGTTTTTATATGAGTGCTAATGTATTTCTTATATTTAAGCCAGTTTATGAGATTGGGATGGGGGAGCTGATTACCCGCTGTTCTGGTGCAAGGACTACCTTCCATGGTTATAATAGACGGAGAATGGTCGGAGGACAATTCCAGGGATGAGGACGCTGTTACAATCTTGCGATCAATACCCTTTATAATACCAAAGTCAATCAGGTCAGGCATCTTCTGGCGGTCAGATGGCCAATATGTTGGCTGTCCTGTAGATACAACATCAAGTTTTGATCTTAGTATACAACTAAAAAGTTGTCTCCCTCTAGGTGTGACCAGTCTAGAGCCCCAATAGTGGTGCTTGGCATTGAAGTCCCCTGCAGCCATAAACTTTGGCCCAAGTTTGGCAAAAAAATCTTTGAACTGTTGTTCGGTTATAATTTGAGAAGGAGGGCAGTACACAGCTGCGATAGCCATTGTACTGGAAAATTCTTGCAGTTGAATAATAGTGGACTGAAGGTATTCTTCATTAAATTCCTCAAGTCCACTATGCTTTAGACGTTTTTTTATTAATATCGCTGTGCCACCACGAGCCATGTTTCTAGGATGTTTTGTATCATAGAAAAGATATTCTGGAATTCTAAAATAATTTTTATCTGTAAGATGAGTTTCAGATATAAGCATAATGTCAATGTTATTTGATATTAGAAAATTATAGACTTCGAGCTTGTGCTTGGTGAGACCGTTTGCGTTCCAATGACAAATTTTGATTCTGTACATTATGGTTTATTTAAAAGGGTTTGCATTAAAATGGTTTGATTTCTAATCAGATCCTGTATCATGCTTTGCATTCCAACCATAAATTGATTAAGAGTTTGCACGAGTGTTTGGAGCATAGATTCTATACTGCAATTATTAATGTTATTTGCTTCCACATTTGGGTTGGTTTTTAGGACGTTTGCATATGATTGGTATTGTGGTTGTGCTATTGGTTGGCGACTAGAAGAATTTAGATTTGGTACTGTTGTAGGTGGGACAGGTTTTCTATTTGGCAGCAATTCTTTTTGTTTTATTGATAAAAATACAGGACAGCCCCGATAATTAGCAGTGTGGTTTTCTCCACAATTGCTACATTTTTTAGCACTTGCATCTTGTTTTGGTTTGCTACACTTAGATGTGGAGTGTAAGTCACCGCATATCACACACACGCTTGGTAAATTACAGTAGCTACGAGTGTGGCCAAATTCCTGGCAGTTTGTACATTGTACGGGACTCTTACGTTTTAGTGGTTCTTCTATTGAAATTTTACGATGCAGTAGATAACGCAGGTTATAAATAGGATGCACTTCGCCTTTTTTTAGTAATTTTGCTGATGGCTCAAGTTCTATACGAAACATTGGTTGCGGAACTTTGTTTCGGTTTTTTATATTAAATATGGACTTTATTTCGAATCCCGCTTCTTCCAGTGCTCCCTTTATTTCGGACGGATCTACATTATGCTCAACTCCTTTTAAAATTACTATAAGGCCCTTACTGCTTTTAAGCTGATACGTGTAGTACTCTTTCTTAAGCAAATCGAAATTATTTACTAACTTTCTAAAATTTTCTTCCT
>JAYXIM010023549.1:0-28587 GCA_037575425.1 Anastrepha fraterculus | reverse complement strand
AAGTAGGTGAACTCATTAACACATTGGAATGTGTATGTCCCATTGTGTGTGTATTGGGGTATCTCCTTGTTAAGGGGTTACATCTAGTTAGAAGCCCTGAAAAATGAGGTTTTTAAAAAAATTTTCCTGAGAAAACTTCTGAATTAATTGTTTTAAGCCTTTGTACACATATTATGGTAACTTTGAATAATATTTAAAAAAATTTTATTTGCAAGAATAACAGTTTTTATAGCTGCTACAGCAGATTTCCAGGAACCCCTCCAAAAAAAGACGTTTTACGGTGACCACTATATCTCCGAAGTGGATTATCTTAAATGAAAAAACCAAACGGATTTGATTAAAGTATTGTATATTCTTGTAATTAATCGAAGGAATAAGGAAAAAAAAATTTATTGACAAAATGGCGGCTTCTCAAAAAAAAAATCTATTTTTTGGAATATTTTTGGCCTTAAATTGTGTATAAACAAAAAAATGTTTATCGGTTTTAAAAAAGCTTCGATTAAGTACTAGAAAATATAGTTCAGAAGCCGGTGTAAAAATTTCAGACTAACCGGTTTAGCCGTTTCCGAGAAATCGTGGTCACCGACTTTCAAAACACAGTTTTGAGAAAAACAAGGTTAAACGCCGGCCTGCTAATTTAAAGTGCTCTGACGCGTCGTTACATTTATGCGTATAACTTCAAAAATAATCTTCGGAATGACTTGAAATTTTCATAGTGTTTACTTAAATATATGTACATTACAAAAATGAAATAAAAAAAAAATCGATTTTTTGAAAATTCTAACTAGATGTAACCCCTTAAATCCTGATGCAATAGAGAACGATTCCGTGCATTCTCCTTGCACTAAAATTTTTGCTGTCGTATTTGTAAGGGTCATAATAACAAGTTCAACAAGTTTTGTTGGTATGCCTATAGACTGCAAGAAGTATTTTATTTTACTTCGGTGTATTCTATCAAAGGCCTGCTAAAAATCAATAAATAGACAGAGAATATCAATTTCGTATTCATATAGTTTTTCAAAGGTTTGCATGACGAAGAAGCCCTGGTCGATCGTCAACCAGTTGGCTCTAAAGCGTGCTTGGTAATCATCTTGTATTTCTTCAGCATACTGGCCTAGCCTCAAATATAATATGTTATATTAGCGGTATGCCTCTGTAATTTCGACAGTTTGCTTTATCGCCTTTTTTGTGTATCAGAGCAATAATGCTTGTCAACCATTCTGTAGGTAAGATGTTGGTTTCACATATTTTTATTATTGGGTTGTGCAGATGTTTGGCCAGCTCTATTTCACCATATTTTAGTAATTCAGCCGGTACCCCATCATCGCCACTACTTTTATAATTTTTCAGTTTGTTTATGGCGGTTTTGATTTCCTTAAAACTGGGGCTGCTTATATTCACCTCAGCGGTCTGAAATTCTGATGTTTCTCCTTCTTTTCTTTGTACATTTAAAGTTTCCTTTTTCTTCTTCATAAAATATTGCTTCCAACGATGAATAATTTACTGTTTCTCAGTTAGTGTTTCTCCTCTTTTATATCTGACAACATTCGTCCGTGGGTAAAAGGATTTAGATTGATGTTTTATGGCTTGATACATATGATATTTCTTTAGCATAAAGATTTGGTCTGCTAATGATCGACCTGGGGAAAGTCGTCTTGGTATTCTCCCAAGATTTGTTCTACTGTCGCAATTTGCCGGCAAGCGAGGATTTGAGAAAGGATTTTATTTGTCGTGTTTAGTACTGTGACTCCATGATAGTTTTTACAGTTCAATTTGTCTCCTTTTTTCTGAGTAGGAGTAACCAACGCTACAAGCTACGCTTCCGACATGGAACCTCGGCGCCATATTCTTAGAAATAAGTGTAGTAGAACTTGAAGTCCATTCTTGTCGAAGGATTTCAACAACTCTGTGGTTATACCATCTTCTCCAGGAGCCTTCTTGTTACTCATATGAGTAAAGCTTTATGATTTTCTATCTAAGTTGGTTCCGGCTCTACCGCATTATTGTTAGGGGTAAAGTTTATGAGAGATGATGCGTTTGTTGTAATGGGGTTATATGGAATTATTTCCAGCTTTCGATAACTCTAATTTTCTCACATAAAATAACTCCGATGTTATCCTTGCAGATGTTAAGGCGAGGCAGGAAGTCTTTTTTTGTTGCTTGACCCGATTGTAGCATTTTTTACTGTCATTGTTCTGATAATCCTTCGTGAGCTATTCAAGTTCCTTCTTTTGCGACTCCTAATTTAGTGGCGACAATTCTCTCGGCTTTATACGCCTCTTTGCTTGCTCTAGTGGGTATTCTTAGTATTCTTTGTTGAGCCTAATTTTTCTTAGCTAGAGCCTTGGTGCATACGGCGTTGAACCAGTTATTGTTTTTGGTTTTAGACAAATTTCCTATGCTTTCAGTAGGGGAATCTCCAAGAGAGAGTTTTTCATGTTTTGTACAAATGTAAAAAAAAATTAAAATTCTCACCAAAATTTCAAAAAAAAAATGTATCAGAGTTATAAGATAAATTTCTAGTATGAAGTTTTATACCAAATTGAATTTTATTATTATAAAGAGCAGTTGTAAACAGGTGTAAAAGTCTATAATTCGTTATATGGAAAAAATACCCAAGGCAGCCACCAAAAAAAATTTCGAAAATCAGTGCAATTTTAATGCTATTTCAACCCTGCATTTTAGTACATCATTTTATTGTTTGTGGATAAACCAGCTTCGAGTCATTGGAAGCCAACATTACCAAAGTTATTCACGAGATACCGACCGAAGGTCTCCTGAGTCATTCAAAATTGGTGATTGCGGATAGCAGAAATACGGCGCAGTTGCGGACAACATTTGAAACATTTATCTTGAAAAAATATGTTAAATGTCATGGATGATTCTATACAAAACTAATCAAGATTGCCCAATCAATTTGAATTTTTGTTGTTTTATTTCAATTTAAAACCCGATACCTCCAAATTGATCACCCTTTATTTAAATACTTTATGTGATACGCCTGGTTTATATGTCAAATATACCAATAATTTGAAATTAAAAATCAGAAGGTAGCACTGGTCATGCAAATTTCTCAGCAAAAATATTGCTATAAATATTCCTTAGATACCCGAATAATGGAAGTATATACATTTAGTTCATTAAATTAAAATTTAGTTTTTTAGTCAGGTGGCAACTCTGCTAAAACATGCCTGGATGAAATATTTCTCAATCACCTGTTGTAGGGATCAATACTAATTGTAATATTTAATTTAATTTTCATGCATAAATACCTATCACTTTTGATATAAGCGGCAACCCTACGTGGCATATGGCATATACACTTTTTTTAAACATCCATTTCGCAATCCATATTAAAAATTTGTATATACTTAACTTATTTAATTATATTTATTGTAATCTTTGATGGATGGTAACCCTATGCAAACATATTTCTGAATTATCACTTTTTTAAAAATCTTTCCATATCTTAAAAATTCTAACTTATATAAAAAGTTTCTCAATACAAGTATTTGCGCTCATACTCGGGCCAATTTGTAAAAGCTGCAAAATTTGGTGATTTAGCTCAAGTTATATAGGTAGAAGTTCAAGTTATAGACGTTCTACTGTAATTTTGTAATATATATATATAATTGGCGCGTACACCTTTTTTGGGCGACTCCGAACGGCAGATATTTTTTATGGGGAGCTTTTCCATGGCAGAAATACACTCGGTGGTTCGCCATTGCCTGCCGAGAGGCGACCGCTATTAATTTTGGTGTTTCACCGAGTATCGAACCTACGTTCTCTCTGTGAATTCTGAATGGTAGTCACGCACCAACCCATTCGGCTACGGCGGTCGTCATTGTGTAGTAATTGTGTAATATTTCCTTAAATTTAATTACAAATAATCTTCATCTCTCTTCTTGATTCATCTCTCTTCTTTGAGTGATAACCGCTAAAGCGATTATGACCTAGTTTAACAAAGCGCACCAGTAATTTCTTTCTCGTGCTAATCGGTGCTAGTTTGAAACACCAAGTGAAACCAATTCCTTGTCCACCATGATCTTCTCAACACAGAGAAGGTTTTCATCTTTTTCTCCTCCCACCAGTTCGTACCGTATTTACAGAGCCGAAGCATTGGTATCCATTTGGACGACATGATCTAGACATCGAAGCGACTGGGTCTTTATTCGCTGCACTATGACTATGTCGCTCCTGCAGAGTCCTCATGCAAAGGTCCAAAATTCTTCCACAGAATCTTTCCATCAAACACTACAAGCGATGCCTCATCGGATATTGTCATCGTCCAAGCTTCTGTGCTGATGGAGGTTTAGCGTTAATACCTGTGAAATTGTTAAGCAAACATGGCTAAGGCTAAGTCTACATCTCATAGGAAATCATGCAAGGAGATTAGGCGTTTACACGCATGATTTCTGTCGTGGCTGCAGAAATGCGAAGGAGTTGGAAACAATTCGACACCTTTTTTGCAAATGCCCAGCTCTAGCCAGAAGCAGGAACCGATTTTTAAAATCCTAATTTTTAACGAATATAGATAATCTATAGACTTTAGGTATCAACAACCTTTTACGCTTTGTCAAAAGCTCAGGATGGTTCAATATGGAGAGGGAAATGTAGACCAAGAGAGGACTTTACTACTCAATGGCCTACTTAGTCCAAAGTAGCACTTGGTGGTAAGAGGGATTCTCCGTTGGACTTTAGGCTATTACAAAAAATCACATTGAAAAAGAATCGAGGCAACTAGCAGTAAATGCTTAGGCCACCGTGAAAGCGGAAGAGCTAAGTAGTAAATGCTAAGGCGATTACACTTCATCAAACTCCAGCCATGACACTTCGTTTATAGTCATCACAGTATCGAAAAGCTACTTACGGGCTGCTCTTATAGAACTTACGCATCTCGATTTTACAAGGCACTTAAAATTGTAGAAACAACTTTAAAATAGAGCTATTACCATTTATTTTTAAATCGAATACTGATTATCCATTTAGAATGGCCAGTAATTAGAAGCTATAAATGTCTGTTTAATCTGGGTGGCACAATTAGCCAGCCTTGCCCACTCGAATAAATACTTAATACATACCTGCAGTGCCATGAATGAAATGAGATTATCTAGCCTATTAAATTGTTAAATCGCTATAAATAGCGGAGAGCTTAGCAGGCATTCATACAGACGTATATATTTCATAGTTCTCTGCGAACTCAAAGCAGTCGATATGTCGGAACCAAAAGCATACAATTTAGCCTTAACAGCTGCAAGCCGCAAACCAATATCAGCAAATTATTAAATCATATGACTCGAGCATCGCGGCAGCGCATGCGCCACAGTACGCGCTTTTATATGCGGCCATGAATGTCCTTTCGGAGAATAACCAACTTCCTGCTTGTATGGCCAAAGGCGAAAAACGGCAGCACTCAACACCGTTCGTTGTGCTAATAACAAAGAAGTGCACAACCCATCAAGCCAAGCAGCGTCAAGCCAACAGCCATCGGCCAACAACCATCAGCCATCAACCAACTACCAACAAACAACCGGTGGCCCCACTAACCCATCAACCCGCCAACAAACAAATGAGCCAACTATTTAACTAACTAACCCACCTGTGATGTGAGACGACACATTAAATGCCTGCAGCCACTTAGCGGCTACAATTTGCAGTACATTTTAAATGATATTACAATGGGCGTAATGTATGCGTGGACTTAATGTCCTGCTGCCGTTATTGTTTGCCCACGACAAGCGCACTATGCAAACAGACGCGAGTGCGTATGTGTGAGCTTGTGGAATAAGTAAAAAATTCAAAGACAAATTGAAGCGCAATCACCAATGCCGCCGCCACCACCATCACCGCAAGCATCGGGGCAAAATGAGTATGCCACTTAATGTAGTCCTCCTTAAATTGGACTTCATCATTGCGTTACTCAGCGGCATACTCGTGGTAGCTTCTATCAACATTATCATCATCATTGGAATTATGATTGTCTTCAATTTCAGATCACAGGCATTATTAGCGCTGCTGTTGATGAGCCACCGCTGACAGCAAAAGAGTTGATGGAACTTCTTGTCGCCGCATAAAGACAGATTTTGTTGTAGATGGTGGAGTTTCAGTTATTGTTGCTGTTGTTGTCTTTGTTGTTTTGTGCTTGCTTTTGAGTAAACGATGCACAATTACTAATGTGGGCATATTTATTAAAAGCAAAGTAAGGTAAAGAGTCGTACCAGAAGCGAATATTTATAGAGGCAATGGAAGGAATCTACTACGATACGAGCGGACAGTGTGTTGATTAGTTCGAAAATGAAAGAAATATTTGTACAACGTACATGTATTCACAATAATTTATTCTTTATTATTTCCTATGGTTCCAGGGAGGAACAAAAGGCCACAACATGGTTCAAGCCACAAGCTTCACAACAATAGCAACGCGACATATTGCAAAGTTTGGACTATTGACTTATTTTTTATAAATTTTTTTTATAAAAATACAGTTAATAGTACAACAAAACCATACAACTCAAAGCTCAAACTTTGTACAAAATTTCAAAAATTCAAAAAAAAATTCAAACTTTCTAGTCAACATTTTTTGAAAAATTTTGGGTACGTAGTTTTATAGCTCAACAAAATTCGATATGGTAAAGAGCCCTTTTAAATCAAAACTGGTGAGCAGACATTGCAAAATTACGCTATATAAACCTGTAGTCCGACCAGTACTTTGATAGGGATCGGATTCGGGGACAATAAGTGAAGAAGGCAAAAACAAATTCAATAAGGGTGAGTAGATGTTGAAATGGAATAAAACAACCTGTGTGTGAGTTATTCACAAAACTATTTTTTTATTTGAAAGGCGCATATATGCCATTATGTGTGGAATATGACATCATTCAAATACCCGCCTCGGCTTCTTACGGTGGAACGGATCCGAGTGGTCCAATTTTCAATTTTTTTTCGCATAGATCCGACTGTATTTGAGCGATGGCCTGTGTTATGTTCGCCTTTAGAGCATCGATCGATTGTGGTTTATTTGCATAGACCTGAGACTTCAAAAAACCCCACAGGAAAAAGTCTAGCGGGGTCAAATCGCATGACCTTGGTGGCCAATTCACATCACCCCTGCGATAGATAACCTAACCCTCAAATCGTTCATGCGATTGACATCGTGGCGTTTGCTGTGTGGCACGTAGCGCCGTCCTGCTGGAACCACATGTCATCTAGGTCCATATGGTTCAATATGGGCCATAAGAAATTGGTTATCATCGTTTTGTAGCGCTCGCTGTTGACGCTGACCGCCTCACCAACGTCGTTTTCAAAAAAGTACGCCGCCGGCCCAAAATCCACACCAAACGGTAACTTTTTGAGGATGCATTATCGCCTGGTGAACCTCGTGTGGATTGTTGTCGTCCATATACGGCAGTTTTGTTTGTTAACACAGCCATTCATCCAAAAATGCACCTCGTCACTAAAGATGATTTTTCGCCCAAAACTTGGGTTCTCTTCCAAACGATTCGAAGCCCAGTCAGCGAACAAACGGCGTTGTCTATGGTCATCAACTTTGAGCTCCTGGGTCAGTTGGATCTTGTACGGGTGTAGGCCCAAGCCTCGACACAAAATTCGCCAAGTTGAAGTCTGCGAAAGGCCAAGTTCTTGTGCACGGCGAGGAATAGACTGCATCAGGTTCTGCTGTACACTTTCACGGACCGCGGCAATGTTCTCGACTGATCTTGCGTTCCTTGAACGTACGAGTGTTGGCTGATTGCTTACTGACCCGGTCGTCTCAAATTTGGCCACCAAACGTTGAAGAGTCGACTTTGAAGGACGTCTGCCGAAATAGCTGCCACAGGGCGCCAAAATCGACCCGCGCCAATTGGAAAACCCTTTATAAGGGTCCATAAAGTCCGAAGCAAACCGCGGAATGAAGGCAAGTGTAGGATACGATTTGGCGATGACAAATCAAATTTCATTAAGAATATTTAGGACCGAGTTTTTTAAAAAATATAAGGCAGTGATTAAATGCTTTGACTTAGACACATGAGAGCATTTCTTAGTATTTAATTGAAGTAGATTCCTATCACAGCATGCCACGACCTTGTTGAGGTCTGCTTGAAGATCATATGAATCAGACAGGTTTCGCAGTTTTAAAAATGTTTAAGTCGTCTGCATAGAAAAGAAACTCAGAGAAATGAAAGCATTCAGAAATGGCATTAATAAAAATTACAAAGAACAAAGGGCCCAAAATGTTGCCCTGTGGTACACCGGAAGAAGCAATAAAAAGATAAGAAGATAAATTGTCGACAACAACTACAGATTCACGATTGAGGAGGTACGACTTTATCCATTTAAGGAAAACAGAGTGAAGCCCAAAACCCTAATTGATTTTGATGCAGGTTGAAAAATCAAAGAGAGAAAAATGTTGAGTCAATGTGCAGTCAAAGACAACAGTGAATGGAGTCTATGAACTGAACCAACTTATAAGAGGAGAAAATATTCTACGGTTCATCAAAGTTCAAAGACTAGACAAGACAAAGATGGCTAGGCCATACCATGTAAATGGGCCAGAACTCAAGGAAAAATAATTCCAACTTTCAACGAAAGCAAGAGACAGACCAGAGCAAGAGGCAGACAACTAGAAGACGGCATGTGGAAACTCAAGATCAACAACTGAAAGAAATCAGTCAAGAATTGGATCAAATGGAGGCATTTAGTGAGGTAGATCAAAGCTCACAAAGAGCTCAAGCGCCAAATGATGATGATGATGAAAGTGCCTGTTTAAACTAACTAAAAATTCGTATTGGTTTTTGAATATTTTTTCTTTTTGGTGACGGTGCGATGCATTCTCTCCCATATATCGATTGTTAATATGTTTTTTAAAGAAGAGAAAATGCGCAAGTCCGGCAGCAAACAAATGAGAAAAACTCAACGCATTTTTATTACATCAAAATTTAATAGACTACACAATTTTTAGAAAATTTCTGATCAAAAAGTTTGAACTCTTTATGGATATTTCTTGATTTGTGGAAAATTTTGTACATAGCGGGCAGAGAGCAATATCTGGAAAGAAAGCCCACCTAATACGTTCAGGGAAGTTTCGAATTTGGGTATAAAAGTTGGTGTAAGAGTTGGTGTCGAGTTATGGATCACTGCAGCGCCTTCCAAGAGGAAATAGTTGCTAGGAATGAGCAATGATTGCTTGACAGCCAAGCGGTATTCGAGATCTTAGACCCATTGATAGTGCGATCGAAAATGGTCGGATAATACCTGAACTTCCATTTAGTAATGCACGAATAGACAACACGGGCATCAAGCCACATTGACATTCCAGAGAGTGGCATGCTCGATGAGCTGAAAAGGGGCAGAGTTTATCAGATAGGATTAATCCATGCTCAACAAGAGAGCGGACTCCTCTGTGAATTTCGAGTCAACTCAGCGAGCGAGCGCTGGGCAAAAATCTTGCCTTGCCGAATTGCTAAACCCTTCTAGCCACTTGTTGATTGGGGGCGGTAGAGAAATCTGGTGTAGCTTTACAACTGTTTTTTGTATTTTTTTTTACTTATTTAGAAAGGCTCACGCTTTTGTAATTTCGTGTCAAGGTTTCAAGCAAATCAGAGGAAAACTGAGGGAGTTACAGAATTTCGATTGAAAGAATTTAGCCAGAAAAATTTGGTATATGTTAGGCTTTAGGCTCATTTTGCGTACCTTTTCCATTAGTAGTACAAGTTTTACAAGGCTTCGTTGGTGCGAAAACTGTGGAACTTTCTCTGCATTTACTTGCAAGACTTCCGGCTTTCCAAAGCTTAATACAAAGCCTTTTGGCCGACACTTCTTAACGAGGTCTAAAATACTCTCAGGCTTACCGAAAATCCGCCTTAACACGCTCCATTTATCATTGTCTTTTAATGTTAGCTTTTCCTTCTTTCCACCTTGCATATGGCGTCACAATGGACAGTTTTCTTATTCCCTCTCTAGGTGTGCTTAATAGTCAAGCGACCTCTCACCGAAATACTCAACTGGTAGTACCGGAATGTGATCGGTATACGGCGGCAGGAGGTTTAGTTCATGTTAAAGGAGTACACAAGCTCTAGATGCATTTTCCTTATAGGCAAGGTTAAGTAAGCCATGTTGCTTATCTAAGACAAGACACTCGGTGGCTCTAAGTTCCAAACCTGCATTTGATTTCCATCCCCTAACTAAGTTGCTTAAACCACTCAGATCTATTTAAGGGGGTTATTGGTCCTTCCAGTGAGACATTTTGAAAATTTCCCAGGCCTTCAAAAAAATAATCGCCAAGATATTCGGCACGGCTTCTTTGAAGAGCAGTACATTCACAGAGGAGATGTTGTACCGACTCATTTTCTTCTTCATCTCCGCAACTCCTGCAGAAGTCATTGTGAACTGCACCTATTCGAGTGGTTAGAGTGCCAATAGTGCAGTGACCCGTTATAGGACCAGTGAGGGCGTGGTGGTTGATCCGCTAAATCTCAGTAGACATTTTGTTCGTTTAAGACTCAGTTTTGGCCCGAGTGTTTTAGATACCCTGCAGTTAGTAGTCACAAACCACCTTCTAATGGTTTCCGCAATTATGTTCCAGTCAATCAGTACAAATCGTTTACAGGAATCCTTATGTCCTCTACCACTCGTTGAAGACCAAGCTTAGAGCCTTTCCTTGCACACTCATCCCTTCTTTCATTTCCCTCTACTCCAGAGTGCCCGGCGACTCAACAAAATGTGGTGTTGTGTTGTTGTATAATCGAGAGCGAGCAGTTGATCGCTGCTTGACTATCAACAAAACTGGTAAGGTTTGCCAGAGGTTAGTCCATTAGTCTTATCGTCTTTGCTGCTTGGTATATAGCGTATATCTCAGCTTGGAGGACGGTTAAACCAGTTTGGGAGTCTAAAAGAGCTATTTAAGAATAATTGTTCCGAGTACACTCTTGATTGTTCATCTTTGAGTCGTTAGTATAAATATCGTGACCACTATCAACTGATTTGGTTCTGTTCTGCCAATTCATTCTGTTGGGTATTCGTATTTTATACTCTCTTTTGAGATCTATCTTGGAAATCTGTTTTCGATGCGTCTTGCAAGTATTCCACAGATACGAGTAGTAGAACTGATGCATGACCGTGCGTGTTTTCTTTTAGCATGCCTGTTGGTTTAATCCTGGAAGTAGGTCTGGCAGCTATCCCTTTCACATATTTATCAATGAGTGAAATTTCTAGGATCATTTCCAGCGTCACTTGAAGCATCGATCGGAGCGCACCTGTTATTTATTGTATATACAAATTAATCGTTGGACTTTTATGAGATTCTTTATATAGGTTTGTGTCTGCACCGTCTCCTACCACACGAAAACTACATAAGTGAAAATGGGTCTGATGATCGTATTGTACGCCCAGTAGTTGATATAAAATTTCAGGCCCAATTTTTTGCCAATTGTCCTCTTAGAGATAAAGAGAGCATTACAAGTTTTCTTCATTCTTTCCTCGGTGTTCCTTTTCCAAGCAAGCTTTGATTCCAGAATTGTGCCAAGACACTAGGCTTCGTGCGATAGAGTTAGTGTTACTGCATCTATAGACGTTAACTGAAAACTCGATATCTTATATCTTCTAGTTCACAGAACTAGTTCGGTCTTGGCTGTGTTCACCATTAGACCGCTTGAGATCGCCCACTTTGAGAGTTCCCTTAACGCTGATTACATGCGCTCGCTGGCAGTCGAGAGAAACTTCTCCGGCATCAGGATGATTTCAGCATCCGCATAAGCAACTATCTTGATCCATTTTTTGCTCATGGTAAGAAGGATTATTTTATTTAAGTTTCCGGGGTTTTTTTCTACTTTTCGTACTCCATACCAATCACTTGATGAACTTTTTCTAAGTACTAAGCTTCTATCTTCGTTAAGGAACTCTTCAAAACACTGTGTGACGACGCGTGCTTCACTGCTACCAGCATAATGAAGTTAAAAGCTGACAACATCTTCCACAACAACACCAACAACAACTACAGTCACAACAAAAACAATTATTCAATGTGACTGACGAGGACACTCAACAATGCTGCAAATGAAGACTGCCTCAATGCTGGCTGCTGGTAGTTTACGGTAGATAAGAAAATCGAGAGGCCAAAAGCGCATGATCATCAAATAATGATGAAGAACAAAAGAAGGCGGACTGCCAACAACTGCCAAGGAGGCAAAAAGCCACAGCGAGTGTAGACATAAGGCGCTAAGGCAAATGGCATGAGACGAGACCAAGTCAGTCAGGATGGTGTGTAAGTGATATGGTGCGCGTGGAAAGCAAACACGGCTGGCAGAGCAGGAGGCACTAGAAGCGAAGACGCGAAGCTGTGTCAAATCACAGGAGATCACAAAGGATCAATTACAGCGAAATGATATGAAAATTATTCGAAGCGGGTACACACCCATATCAGTTGGTGAATATGCAAACCCCTGTTGACACACACGCATACAAATATACTCGTACATAATTATGCGTATTTAGTATTTGTCATAAAATGAAATGGAAGTGCCGCTGTCTTTGCGCGCTGCTTGATGACCAAAATATGTGGGGTGCATGAGGAGTTTGTGCAGCCCATCAAAAATGGGTTTATTTATCTTTTTCATTTTAAAATGAACATAAAAAAGTTTGTGCAGAAAAAGTGCAAAAAAATAAGAGTGAAATGCTTTCAAAATGTGATGTGTGCGATAATGTTGAACATTTGTTCGCTTGTTCCTCAAAGCAGTTATAGCTGTTGGCATTCGCTGCTTGCATAACACGATCAAGCGCAGTTGTTGCCGGTAAGTGAAAAAAAAGGAAAATACTTTAAGGCAAATAATGCGCGCCGCCATTCAACCTGCTGTGTCGTTGTCGTTGACGCTTAGTCGTTGGCAACATCAAACACCATCAGCGTTGCTGCCACACGTCACTGGGCGGCTGCCAGCTAGCCAGCCAGCTTACCATTTTGTCAACCTCCACATCGCAGATGGAATGATCTGCTCAGCACCTTGTTGCCTGCCTCAACTCTGTCTCTTTCTCTACAGCCCACCAGCCGCACTTGCGGAAGGGCATAAGGGCTTAAATTACCTAATTGAAGTTGGGCTCAGTTGCAATTACCAACTGGGAAACACCGAAAGCGCTTGCAAGAATGAAATTCCTGCTGATTGCTTGTCAAGTAAGTATAAGTACATGCGGTCGTTTGTGTAGTAAATATTTGCTCGAAATAATTACGTTTTTTTTTTTTTGTGTGAAGTGAAATGTGTCCTGCTCACTCTCCGCAACTGCCAAAGGCTCGTGTGACAGTTCCTCGGCGTGGACTAAAATTTCACTGCCCACTTGATGATTTATCTTATCTGTTACACTAAATTATTCCCATTTGTTGGGAGCTTAATTGAAATTTAAAGAGAGCGAAAGAAGGTTTATAAACGACACAAAATATTTCAAAACGCATAAAATATCTAAAGTGCTAAATCAGAAATTTGCAATTTTTTTAGATAAATATTTTTTACTCTTTAATTCAGGTTTTTGGAAATAAACGCGCTGTGCGAAATTAATACACCTTTTTTTTAATATTTTTGCATAAGTGCATACCTGATCGTTGTGGAGGCTCCGCTGATCATAAAAACAATTGTGGACCATTTAGGGCCGATGCACACCAAAGCGCCGATCACAATCATGTAAAATATTTGGTTAGGGAATAAGTTCATTTTTTCCCCTTGTTCACTCCTTTCGGGAGCATATGGCCTCTTCCATCGTACACGGTTCTGTGCTGTTGTTTTTGCACCGTCCCAGCACGTGGAATAAGTTTATAGAGTTTTTATATTTTATTTTATTTCACAACGATTTGTTTGCTGTTTGGCAAAGGGAAAGTATTCATTCGAGGGAATTCTTTCTGCCCTCCAAAACTGTGTTAAGTGTATTTTTGAGATATTTCATTTTTTATTAGTTTTGCGCCTTTGAAATGGAATGGCCAGGAGGAAAACATCAACATTTTCGACACCTGCTCTACTTTTCTTTTCATCGAGGTCAGAAATGTGTCGAAGTAGCCCGGGATATTTGCGACTCGTATGGAGAAGGGGCCATAGGCGAGTCTACAGCACGAAAATAGTTTGCAAAGTTCAAAAATGGCGAATGTCGACTTTGATGTCGATGACACGTCCTGCAGCGGAAGGCCTTCTGAATTCGATGGCTCAAATCACTTCTGAAGGAGAATGGGTCGCCAAAGCAATTGTGAATTGGTGAAAAAAATGAAATGCAATCATAAAACGATTCGCAATCACCTTCATTCAATGGGATTTACCGAAAAAATGGGAGCCTGGGTGCTTCAAGAGCTCAACGAAAAAAACAAAGAAAGTCGCCTTTAAAATGCTTCTCAGCACCTCGCCCGCCATCGAGCAAAACCCGGTCATAAGCAGCGCTTTTTGTACCGAATCGTCACGGGAGATGAGAAATGGTGCATCAATATGAAGCAAAGAAAGGCGTGGGTGGCTCCAGGAGATACGTCAAAGTCGAGAGTCTAACCGGATCTTCTTCCAAAGAAGATCAAGATGTGTGTTTGGTCGGACTGGGAGGGCATGGTGATGAGGGGACTACTCGAAAAGAATGCCACGGTCAACAAATAGTACTGCATTGCCCAACTACATCACGTGAATAGTCTCAATTCGACTGAAACGACGTGATCGCCGTGGTGAAACCATACTACTTCAAGATAACGCCAAGCCCCATGTTGCACAAGTCGTCAAAGCCGCACTCCTAGAGCTGGAATGAGAGCTTCTTCAGCATCCATCGTATTCTCCGGACCTTGCACCAACCGATTACTATCTTTTCCGCTCCCTGTCACACCATATGAAGGGCGTTGCCTTGGTTAACAAAGCGGTTCTCAAAAACTGGCTCACCAACTTCCGTCAAGGGAGTCAAGACCAGGTGATTTTTGGCGGAACCCCAAAACAAATTGGTCGGGAGGTGGGAAGAGGTTGTAAACAGCAACGGCGAATATATAATTGACTATTTAATTGATATAATTATAATTTTTTGTTTAAATGAAAGTCTTCGGTAAACACGGCACGAACTTATTCCCAACCTAATATTTGTGCCCCCGCTAAAACCCTGCTAAAGCCAGTTTCAACTTCAAAAATATAAGCTGCAGGCCATTATTAGTCCTCAGGCCGCCTACCTCGAAAAGACTCAAGTCTTTAATTGCTACCCAGGGAATACTTGAACAAAGTCCAAACACTGGGATTATTTGAATTGTATACAAATTAGACGTTTCTAGACACTTTCAAGTTAATTCCAGCCAATCTCTCTAAGACTTTTACTTTATCCAATAAATCTGACCGTACGGCGCCAATGGTGGCTTGAATATTACAATAAAACGATTGTTAAGGGCGCTGTATGGGAATATAAAATACCCAGAGCTCAACTCCCCTCAGTAGGGGGCGCTCCATTGGTGATTTCTGACTAGGTGAAGTACATAGTCGTAATTCTTGGCAGAGAGCTAAGGAGGACACCTAAGATTAAGAAGAGAGTTGGGAAGGCAACAATAGCTCTGTATGGATGCAAGGGCGCCATTGGCAAAAGATGGGTCCTGTCGCCTAGAGGTGTATTTTGGCTCTATAATACCATAATAAAGCGAATTTTGTAATATGGAGTCATTGTCTGGTGGAACTCACTAGAGGAGATGACATCAGTTAAGAAGCTGGAGAGAGTCTAAAGGTCTGCACTCATTGGAATCAGTGGGGCGCTTCCAACCACACCTACTCTAGCGGTTAATGTAATGTTAAATGTGGGACCTGTAAACATTACGAGCAAAACTGCCGCTGCACGTACTGCAGTCAGGCTGAGACAGTTGGACTTCAGGCTCGAACTCACTTGCGGACACTCAAGTATTCTCAGAAACTTTGAGTTCATTCCCTCGACAACGAACCAGTGAATATCCTCGCTTAGTCCAAGCGGAACTTTCTCAACTCATATCCCATCAAGCGAGGAGTGGGTCGGGTGCAACATTTGGAACACAGAACTTGGTTAACCTGTTCACGAATGGCACGAAGTTGGACGGTACGATTGGCCAAGCGGCAATAGGGGCCCTCGGGTCAATGATGCAGCACTCGAAACTGGTCAGGGAACGCCTGGTTTCACTTTCGACTGCATCCGAATTCTTTCACATAAGGCTAACCTGGATACCTGGTCATAGTGGCTTTGCGGGAAACTGCGAGGCGGACGAGCTGGCCAGACAAGGGACCTGTGAGGTATTGTCCCTGCGAAAGGAGTGAATCGGAATCCCCTTGACAACCTGCGCTCTACTCCTTAAAAGATGAGCTTCGCATCAACTCAGCGAGTGCTGGCAAAGTACTGAAACGTGTTAAGTCGCGAAATCCTTCTGACAACGGGTAGATCGGTGGCAAAAGCGGGATATTCTGAGGTTTACAAAATCTCAGCTTTCAAATTTTGTGGGCGTCCTCACGGAACACTATCCGCGGTGAGACACGGTGAAATCATCTCAAGACCTACTGCTTAGCTCCGCCGCTATCGCAGGACTAAGATTTAAGCATCTTGAAATTGAAATTTGAAAAGGTCGAGCCAATTAGCACCAGGAGATTTGGTGGAACCTAAAACACTCAGGTTAAAAAGCCCATTGTATTTAGAGCTCTGGAAAGAGGGTAGATAGTCAAGGAAGGAAGGAGCAAGTATCAGAGAAAGAGATAGGAAAGAATGGAGACAGAGATAGGGAAGGTTAGTTCCTATCTCTTTCTACTGATACCTTCTAGGGAAGGTTAGTTTGCTATCTCTGTCTCTATTCTTTCCTATATCTTTCTCTGATACTGTGAGAATTTTCCAGATTCTTTGGCAAATCTTTAAACATCCTCCAGTTTTAGAGAGCAAATAGTACTCATTCTCACGACATCGAAACCCAAAACTCGTAGCCGAGCTCCAGCAAAGGCAGGACACTCACAGGGAAACTGCTCAGTGCTATCCGCCTCCTCGAAGCACGACGGTCACATTGGGTTCTCAATGATTCCTGTAATAATACCGGCCATCAACCGAACGTCTTTCGTTCCAAGTTTTAGTAGAAAGTTTGACAGTTTTCTGTTCAGACTTGTCACAAAACACTTTGCAGTTCTGCAGCGTTCTAGACTGGACCATCGCTCTTTATGTAAATTGCCTACATAATCACTGATCCAATTCATCATCCTGCGGAACTGATTCCGATTTTTGGCTCTGGCCCTTGTGGTGGAACCGCTGATCCACGGTTGGCCAATTCAACGGCAATCTCGTTGCCTTGAACACCGGAGTGTCCTGGAACCCATATAAGTACAAGCCTGTTTTGTCTTGCGATAGAATTAAGCTTCTTCTTACATTCTTGAACAATCTTTGAGGTTTGCTTCGCGTTCTCCAGGGCCTTCAGTGCAGCCTGACTGTCACTGGAAACTCCAATCTGTTTCCCGTTCTTCATCTTGGTTCTCACTTCTTTTCTACTCCTGCTAACATAGCCGGTCTTGATATCAAAAATCTGATGAACTTCATTAGCAGCATAAAGCGGCTAACACAGCCGAAAATTATTCGCCGTTCATAATTCACAAACACCTCCTCTCCTTTCGTCCTGTCGATTTTTACTTCACATCTGTTTTCTCTGCCCTGTTTCCCTGCGGCGGCCGCAGTAGCCGAGTGGGTTGGTGCGTGATTACCATTCGGAATTCACAGAGAGGTCATTGGTTCGAATCTCGGTGAAAGCAAAATTAATAAAAACATTTTTCTAATAGCGGTCGCCCCTCGGCAGGCAATGGCAAACCTCCGAGTGTATTTCTGCCATGAAAAAGCTCCTCATAAAAATATCTGTTCGGAGTCGGCTTGAAACTGTAGGTCCCCCCATTTGTGGAACAACATCAAGACGCACACCACAAATAGGATGAGGGAGGAGCTCGGCCAAACACCTAACAGAAGTGTACGCGCCAATTATTTATTTATTTTTTTTTTTTTGTTTTCCCTGCAATGATATCACAAAGGATGAACTAAATTTCTTCGTCCAAGTGTACCCACTTTCTGGGCAACCATTAAAACCTAACCTAGCCTGTATGAGAAGTTGCGCCGTCTTGTTATAACTAATGTTGATGTTGATGTTTATAGTAGCTGATTATTTTTTGGATACAAAAATTCAGCCAGCTTGACTCGATCGCACTCGTCATTCTCCGCGCCTTCCTCCTTTCGAAAGAAATAAAGACCGATGATGCCGCCAGTTTCTTTTTTTTTTTTTTTTTCAAAGTAAATTTCCATAATTTGGAAGCGTTGTACAGGTGTTAAACGATTAAAGATGACAGTTGGCCATTCTCACTTGTCAAACCATAGTTATTAATGTCGATTTATTTTTCCTCCGATTGGCTCACTTTGTTGTTAGCTAAATTTAATGCTCACCTCAGTCCTTACTCCACTTGAATACTCGAACAATTTTACCACTAATTTTTTAACTTAATTTGTTTCTCGTGCTCCTTTCATTTTCAGGAAGTCCATTCTGTCGATTCCCGCGGGTGCCATAAAAGTTCATCACCTCACTTTTGTTTTAAACAAACCGCCAAAGTTCACAAGAAATTTTCGGTGGAATACCCACGTCAATACCTCGGTAAGTATTTAGTTAAGTGATTAAGTGTTTTTTGGCAAGTTTTGCGCAATGAAAATGGTTGAAACGTTGCTGATTAATCAATTTCGACTTAAATGAGAAATTACAAAATACTGCAGGGAACTGAAAAGCACGCAGAGTACTAAAAACGAGCCAGAGTAAAAAATAAAAATTAAAAAGAATGGAGTAAATGGCTTTGGAGTATTTCGGTGGAATTGCGCTGCGTGCGCGTCTGCAAAGTGTCTTTTATTATTTTCTTACTAAAAAGTGATGCATTGTATGTTTACAATGGAGTATTTATAAATATTTTTATGTTCAATTAATTGTTGTTGCAAGCTCACTTTATCGTAGGAGTATTGGGTAAAAATGGGAATGCTACTTCAGTAGGAAACAATTTGGCTCTTAGACTACACTTGAGCAGGTTCAAACAGCGCAAACGTGTCGGCGCATTGATATATAAAATACATATCGACATACTCACATACATATTTGTCTTGCTTTTCATTGTAAAAATGCTTGCAATAAGGGCACAAGTGACAGCGCTTTCAATAAAATACAATAACTTTTGCATTCTTTTATTGTGCTGGGTCGTTTATATTACAATATACTATTTTCTTATCGATTTTTGAAGCGCATTTTTGCGCGGCACGCAAGTCATTTGGGTGCTGCCACACGTTGGCTTTGGCTACTTGTTGCCACTGCGCGTCTTTAGCATCGCCGCATGTGGTTGCTTTATTACACTTCACTATGAAAAATTGCAGGTCGTAGCTAGCAAATGAAAAATTGAGTATCGCTTTTTTCGAAGGTTGAGCCACTTGAGTTCATCAAGTATTGGCAGGTTGTCGGCGGGAGTGAAAAAAGTGGCAGGTAGTGAAAAGTTTTTTTTTTAATTTTTTTTAATAAGACTAAAGAGCTGAATTTATTGAGATAAGGTGGCTGGTATTTAATATAAATATTGTTTTTTAGCTTAACAGGGAGTTCCACGTGTATTGTTCGAATATTTTTGCACCTAGCCGCCGCCGTGGCCGAATAGGTGGGTACGTCACTACCATTCGGAAGTGCAAAGGTCGCGAAACCCCGGGCGCGAAACACTAAATGATAGAAAGAAGTTTTGTCCTCGGCAGGTTAGGTACGCTTGATGCGGTTTGCTTGTGGAAGTCACCTAGGCGCATAGCCTATTGTGTTGCCGCAGGGGAAAATTGTCATGATGTCTCCTAAAACCAGTGTGTACTTTTCAAAAATTATAGAAGATCCTTGATTTCTGTAGAACTGACATCTTCCAATTCATTAAAATACCCTCTACCTAAACTGATAAACCGTCGACTGGCTAGAGCAGGACAATGGCATAAAAGGTGTGAAATCGTCCCTTCCTCTTCCTCATCTATACTGCTTATACAGCAGACATGTGGCAATATTGAACCTCCGCGTGTAATCCTGCCTGAAAAACGTCCTAATAAAAAACCATGTACCTTTCGGAGGCGGCTTGAAACTGCTGGTCCCTCCATTTGTGGAACAACATGAAGACTCACCCCACAAATAAAAGGAGCTCAGCCGTACACTTAAAAGGCCTTTTTTTCTTCATTGGTAGTACTTAACCAATTTAGGCCGAGTTTAACAAAGCGCGCCAGTCGTTTCTTTCTCGTGTTAATTGGCGCCAGTTGGACACACCAAGTGAAGCCAAGTCCATCTTCACCTAATCTTTCTAATACAGAGGAAGCTTTCCCCTTTCTCTTCTATCACCAGCTAGCATCGCAACGAATTCTTTCAGAGCCGGAGCGTTTGTATCCATTCGGACGACATGACTCAGCCAACGTAGCCGCCGAATTTTTATTCGCTGCGCTATGTCTAGGTCGTCGAAAAGCTCATACAGCTTATCGTTCCATCGCCTACGATACTCGCCTTCGCCAATGTGCAAGGATTCAAAAATCTTCCGCACAGTCTTTCTCTCAAACACTCCAACGGACGCCTCATCGAATGTTGCCATCGTTCGATCCTTTTCGTCATTCGATAGGACGGGCATGATGAAAGCCTTTTAAAGTGTTAGTGTTAACAATATTAGGTAAATTAAAAATTTCTGAGATACTCTCATCGGACCAACCGCACAATTCGGACCTTAAAAAATAGGCCAGATTGAAGTAGGAGATCGACAAGAATTGGCGATTAAAAAGAATTTGCGTTCCGTTGAGACAATGATAGCCCATGTATATCTTTGGTGAAGCGCTAGAAGGTGCAATAGCTTCAATTCTTTATAACATTCACCATATGAGTGATTCCAGGTCAAGTGGTCTAAACATTTTTATTTGAGAGCTTAGGGAAGAAGGAAACTTAAAAAGTTGTGAGATTTGAAATGCAAATTTTTTTTTGATTGGAGGAGAGTTATATAAGTACAGTTCAACGCAAGTGGGGAGAGTCTCTGATCGCAGTTTACCAGGTTCCGAACACCCGTTCCGGAGTGAGCTAACGTGGGAAGGCGAATCATTCCAGGATATCTGGTTGTGCGCTGGGCTTGGGACCCGTCACGTAAAAACCCCGCTCACTGAAAACGAAGTCTCGGATGAGAACTGCTCGTTCTGATAAGAAACTAAGGTCCGTAAACGAACTAAGGTCTATGATTTGAGGGAATGTACCTGGAATATCCGGTCCTTTAATGGGGTTGATGTTCCCGTAAGAAGAAAGACTGACATCACTGTCATTCAAGAGATGCGATGGACGAGGCAGGGCAAGAAAAATACAGCACCTTGCCACGTCTACTGCAGCTGCCATGTAAAGGAGCGCAAATTCGGTATTGAATTTACTATAGTGGGAGAGAGACTTCGTCACCAAGTACTGTCGTTCACAACGGTGGCCACACCCCGACGGTGAGAAAAGGACGATACAATCAAAGATTCCTTCTATAAGCGCCTCGACATTTCTATGAGCGCTGCCTCTGCCACGATATAAAAATGGTGCAAGGAGGGAGTTTTGGTACCACAGTTGGAAAATTCAGCTTGCACAACGAAACAGCCGGCAACGGGCATAGGCTGATCGACTTCACCGGAGCTCGAAACATGGTAGTCTATAGCACCAGATTCCAGCATAAAAGATACACCAAGCTACCTGGCTGTCTCCTGATCGAGAAACACGAAACCTGATAGATCATATTGTGATAGATGGAATACACGCCTCGAGTGTTTTAGATGCACCTACGATCCGAAGACCCAACATCGCCTCGGATGATTACCTTGTTGCATCCGAATTACGCACATACCTCTGTGCAGCGAAACACGCACCTCTACCTATGCAAAGAATGTTCAACATCGAAAAGCTGCAACCACAACAGATAGCCAGAAGATTCGCCAGTCGACTCCTACTGCTACTCTCAAAGAGTACTGCGTTGGAAAAATCTGGTGGAGAAGTACTTGGCTTCTTTTGGTGAATCCAACTAGTGCTGGTTAGCGCGAGAAAGAAATGACTGGTGCGCTTTTTTATACTCGTCCAAAACCGCGTAAGCGATTACCGCGCCAGTTGAGAAGAAGAAGAGAAATGGAGATTTTTTAATAAAACTTTTTATATCAAATATCATTCGTTCTATTTAATATTTTTATAAACTCTTTTATTTATTACATACCTTACAGTCCTCACCACAAGAGATATAAACATATATTCAGACAGCCAATCGGCCTTTAAAGATTTAAAATCGCCTAATATTAACCCGAAGGCAGTTAAAGAATGTATCGACGTTTTGACAGAACTATCACAGTACTTTGTAATAAACCTGCTCTGGGTGCCGGGTGATAGAGACATAGAAGGCAACTGCGAAGCAGATGAACTAGCGAGATTGAGTACCACATTACCGATCCAACCAGACAAAGCGAACATACCTATACCTTGAGCAACTTGTAAAATGCTTATAGCTTCTGCTCAAATATTAACGAGACGTTATCAATAAAACGGTCCGCGGATGACATATGGCAAAAATTATTTTTTATTTTTTGGTAGGACTGTTATAAGCTTACATGGCAAATTTCAGCGTGATATGTCACATAGTTTGTTTTCTATGCTACTGTAAACAAGTCAAGCTCGAGTGTGTTCTTCGAATTCTCTTTTATGACTTCAATTGTCTCAAAATGTTTTCCACGGAGCGGCAACTTGAGCTTGGGAAACAGGAAAAAGTCACATGGAGCCATATCAGGCGAATACGGTGCTTGCGGAACGATATTAACATTATTTTTGTTCAAATAATCGCGAACAAGACATGATGTGTGAGCTGGTGCATTATTGTGATGCAAGAACCATGACTTGTTGTCCCACAATTCCTTCCTTTTAAGACGAATGTTCTCGCGCAAATGCTTTAAAACGTCTAAATAATATTCAGCGTTAACCGATTTTGCATTTTTTTCGATTTTCAAGCACAATTTCCTTTACTTTTCCGATGTTTTCGTCGTTTACTGATGTTGCTGGACGACGTTCATGAGGCAAGCTTTCAACCGATGTACGACCCTCTTTGAACGATTTGTACCACTGGAAAACACGTGCACGCGATAGAGCAGAGTCCCCATAGGTTGTCTGCAACATTTTTAAGGCGTCTGAAGCCGAAATTTTGTTGGAATAACAAAATTTCAAACAAATTCTTTGATCAACTTGAACTTCCATCGTTAAATTCGAAGAACACACTCGAGCTTGACTTGTTTACAGTAGCACAGAAAACAAACTATGTGACATATCACGCTGAAATTCGCCATGTAAGCTTATAATAGTCCTACCAAAAAACAAAAAATGTATTTTTGCCATATGTCATCCGCGGACCGTTTTATTGATAACGTCTCGTTCATATTTGAGCAGAAGGTATAAAACATAGGGTTCCATTTCATAGACATTTGTGAATGGAAATTAAAAGGAAAGATTAAATAATGTCGATCTGTAAACATTTTATGCTTTTCCCATGGAAGTTTGAATTTTCCGTTTATTTCTCTAGTCAATGAAATTAATTACTGAAAGCATTTGAAATGAAAATACAGAACCTTAGAAAACAAAGAAATCGAAATATTATCGAATTCATATTTGGTTAGAATTTGGGTAAATATTCAATAATATTGTTGTTGTTGAAGTGGTTGGGTATTACTGAAATAATTGAAATTAGCGACTAGCGCCATTTTACCCCCACTATTCTCGTATGATACCTTTTTTTTTTTTGCTTTTTTTTTCAGATTCATATCTTGAGATCCGAGTAAATAGTAAATTTTGTATCTCTATGTCTGACCTTTGATAGAAGCCTGGGTATTCTCCTAAATAGTGGAAATGCTCAATAATAAAAAAAACTGAAAAAAAATTTGGTGGTAGCATCAAGACATCTTATCTTTTTGCCATCCTAATATAAGTACATAGTAAGCTAATCGAGAATTAAAGCCTCAACATTTTAAACTTAGATTTCTATTTTCACTTTCATAAAAAAATGCTGCATTTTAAAGTTATAAACTTCAATTAAACCCTGCAAGCCTCTGATAATTTATGCCGCCTAGTGGCGTGGTTGCGATTTCTCTGACTTATACAGAAAAATCCGTTTTATTGTCCGAAAAATTTACGAGCAGACTTTTGGTGAACCTAACAGTTGTATGAACGAGCACACGCTTACAATTAACAGGGCGACTTCCTGTCGTTAATTACCGCCCTGTTGAACCCAGTCACATGTTGCACACTGCGAGCGAGCCAAATGTCTCCTCTTTGCAATGCAGTAGCAGTGGCGCTTAAAATGCTTTTAATGTTGCCAGTTGCGCGTGTGCGCATTATTTAGCGCATGATTAACGTCGAAGCGCTGCAGGGGAACCAAATGGAGGCCTAAAAGCACAAGTGCAAATATTTCCAAATACAAATACACGCAAAATCGCTTACTCATATACAATTGAGAGCTGCACATTACTTCAAGGCACAGAATTATTAATGGCTTTTTAAGGTTTTTACAATTCTGTGGTAAGCATTGGACGAGAAGAGAATATATGAAATGGCATTTGCTACCGTTTGTTGCGCTGCACACGAAAATTGATACGAGCTGCATATTGGTATACTTACATATGTGAATGTATGTATGCATGTAAGTTTAGGCATAAATAACTAGTAGCCGTTCAATGAAAAATGTTACAAGATTTGTGCTAAATGGCTGTCATACGATAGCGAGCCGCGCACCAAGAATTTATTGTCTCATACCAACAATACATTTATTCATACAAAATTTAGTTGGGTTGCACAGCAATTATGTCGCCACAATTTGTTGTTGTTAATTTACGCAAATTATATCCGATTTATCTGTGACTACTAACTTTACCTACACCAGCAGCATACAACTCAATCCACACCTCGCTCACAAGCTAAACATCCAAGTAAATAGTACAACTCATTACGGTGTGTGGGCAAACGAAAGACTTAAGCGCGAAACTTGATATGTCTGTGTAATGAGTGTGCCGCAACAACAACAACCATAGTCGTTCAAACGCGCCGCACACTATGGCTCTTGGTAAGTGAGATGTGAGAGCATTGCGCAGGAGATAAGAAGAAAAAAATATTATAGCAAAGAAATATTCCCAAAGCATGCAGGTTTCTTAATAGCAACGCGACAGCAGCCACAAGGCGACTTGCAACAAATTTACTATTGAAAACAATAATTCAAATATTCAGTTAGGCGTAGCTCGATTTTGTTTTTGCTTTTAGAGAACTTTTGTTAGGAGTTCGGCACAGTGATCAGGCGGTTAGACTACAGTAGAAATTTTAAAGAATTTTTTTTTTGTTTGCTTAAAAGTTGCATATAAAAGAAAACAGAGACTGGTCAGCTACTCCTCGATGGAACTTTTATTTAGAAGAGGGCGTTACCGGGCAAACTAAGTCACTATGCCTGCAATTTTAAATTTTAATATATAGATTTTAGCACAGCGTTAAATGTTAAACAAAAGTAGTATTCGAAAAATGTATAAGAGAAAGACGATATTAAGAAGCCTTGAAAGTAAAAATAAAAAGTGTGAATTTTTAAATTAATAATTTGTCAAGTGAAACTTCATAGGCGTCGATGGACGAGCGAGAATGGAGAGTAAAATTTCAAGGTCAATCAACATTTTGAGCATTTTCGTTCCGCAAGAGAGAAAAAAGATATAACGTAGAGGAAAAGGAGAGAGAGAGCTATACTTTATATATCTTAGATATATCTATATATCTTAGATACACTTTAGGCTATTTTTCTGAGCTTTTCCTTGAGGTTGCTAATTTCTAGTGAAAAATAACCCTGCCTACTTTTCGGCGCTTGTTTGTTGGTGCAAAGTTGTAGCAAATATATTTTTGGTGTCTACTTTTTGGCGTTATATTTCCTTGGGGCTTACTGTTTGGGGGGGTTTTCGGTCCCAATTTTTTGGCGTTTTTTTTTTGTTGCCTACCTTTTCCCGCTTATTTTCATTTCCTGGCTAGTGCTTGTGCGTACTGTAAAGTGCTATTCATTCGGGCGACGGATTTATTGGTATTACCTTGCGGTAATTTGTACCGTTGCTGCGGTCCTGGAATCGCTGCGTTTATGCGGGTGATAAACGTTCGGAGTAGTGCGCTTTGTTGCCACAGCTTGTGTCCGGCGTTTACCTACTCCGGTCGACCCTTCTCCGTTTTTTGTAAATTTTGTCTATTTGTATTCTCTACAAATGTTGTGAATTTATTAAATATATATTTTTTCCCTCTCTCTCTCTCTCTCTCTCTCATTCTCTCTCGTCTCTCCCTCTTTCTTTGTCTGGCGTGAAAGTTTCCCTTCTGTTATGTGTACTACACGCACTTTTTTTTCAAATCATTTTAAGCAAAATATTCAACCAAAAATTATTGAGTAATTACATACACTTTTATTCAAAGTCCATAATACATTATAATAATATTCATAGCGAAGTGCGCATAATATCTGTATAATAATTACATAGTTTATTGAATTAAATTTTGTATACAGGTGGCAACGCTAATCCAAAAAATATAATAGAAATTATGATTTTTCAAGCCTCTTTCTGTTGACACCCATATTTCATTAATTTCCTTATTTTTACTTGAATCAATTTTTCAAAAAGGTGGCAACACTCTGAAAATTTTTTTTTGGAATTAAGCTCTTGTTAACCTTTTTTCATTGGACCTGTATTGTAAAATTGAACTTAATTTAATTAGACTTTTTGAACAGGTGGTAACTCTCTCTCGTTCTCTTATGCTACCCAGATAGTATTGGCAAAAAAAGTTATTAATCGATTAATTGATCAAATGATGAATCGAAAGGATCGATTATTATTTGAAATTAATTGCAACGAAACTAACGATTAATCGGCGTTTTGACAAAAGTTCTAAATTTTCATTAAAAAAGATATGAAACACATTTTTATTTTCAACACTGGGTATGAAATACATGAAAAATTTATTGAGTATCAAATTTAGCGTTTGGTTCTTTCAATTGAAGATAAAGAAAACAAAAGTTCATATTATTTTGAGTTCCCGAAATAAATTCCGATTTTTAATAAAAGATGAAACCTACTTGCAATTATGCCTTTCTCAGTTTTACTAGTTTTTAAATAAAATGGCCCTATGTATCTGAAATTTTCAAAACAACACACTGTCTGGTTTAACAACAACAAAAAATAGCATTAATTAAGTAAGTAAAGATTAGTGGATTAGTAAAACTAAAGTAGAAAGCAATACCAACAAAAAAGCAGCTCCCAAGCCTTTTTCGGTTCAATTGCTGTGGCACTTAACGAAACTGCAAACTACACACATGCATACACACACTTACGCATCTAAGTTAAGTATGTGGAAGCGTCTGCGCTGCAGTTACTATCCGATAAATTTTAGCAATGAAATATCATTATTGTCCTCAGGACATATTGCTTGAATTTCAGTTTATCATATCTTCTTCTTTAAGCCAGAATAACTGAGTTATGTGACTATGTATGTGTGCTGTAGATGCATTCTGTCAAAAAAGTACTGGGAGAAGATCTCAAATTTGGTGGGCGCCCTTACCGGTTATTGTTCGTTAGTTCTTCAAACCTGGTATTCTTCAGCTCCATTTAGCAGAAGTTATACTCCTCTTAAAAAGAAATCGCGCCAAGAACTGAACTGGATTCAGGAAAGAGCGCTTCAAAAGTATGTTGATGAGTGAATTATTCGTTGGCATAGGTAGATAAAATATATTTTGGGAGTTGCAGTTTCTAAGTTAATCCAATAAATTGGAAATAATAATAAGAAGATTTTGTTTTATTAACCAGTTACGGGTACTTTTTTAACAGTATGCACTTTGGATAGCATCAATGAGTTTACGTAGATATGTTAGTTTATTAAATACATAACGAAGAACGGGTGAATGTGTAGCTGTAGAGGGCTTGCAATTATAAGTATTTTTTAGTATCGTCTCAATATTCCTTAAGTTTGCCTCGTAGATATGAAAAGTATGGATTTTAGTAGCGGAGTCGTATCTTCGCACGGTGTTCCATACATAAATACTTATGTGTGTGAATGTGTATGAACATAAACTACAAGAAAATATTAAATGAGAAGTATGCGGTTCGGTCCCCATTTCGTGAGTCTATTCACAGCCGATGAAGATGGAAAGTGTTGTGATCTGTCACCAAAGCGAGAGGCTTCGTATCAGGGAGCCGCATATGTCAAATAAATTTCATATTATATTTTTACTTTCGCCGTAGCCGAATGGGTTGGTGCGCGATTACCATTCGGAATTCACAGAGAGGTCGTTGGTTCGAATCTCGGTGAAAGCAAAATTAATAAAAAACATTTTTCTAATAGCGGTCGCCCCTCGGCAGGCAATGGCAAACCTCCGAGTGTATTTCTGCCATGAAAAAGCTCCTCATAAAAATATTTGCCGTTAGGAGTCGGCTTGAAACTGTAGGTCCCTCCATTTGTGGAACAACATCAAGACGCACACCACAAATAGGAGGAGGAGCTCGGCCAAACACCTAACAGAAGTGTACGCGCCAATTATTTATTTATTTTAAATTATTAATTAAGGATAT
>JAYXIM010023538.1:0-38177 GCA_037575425.1 Anastrepha fraterculus | reverse complement strand
GGTTTTTTCCCCCTGGTCTCTTTATTATTTCAATTGATTTGTATTTTAGTGCAAATATTTTTATACATAGAGTGAGCAGTGTGACATTCAGATAGATTACAAATATTGTCGATTACATATTTTATAGTTTAAAAAAGCCAACTGAAATAAAATGCCTACGATTGGATACAAGCAGTTTATTAGTTATTCTACTATATTCTTGTTATGATTAAGTCATGAGGTAGGAATGTTTGAAGTATTGAAGTTTTTAAATTATCGATAATTTTTTTGACAAAATCATTGAATCATGTTTTGATAACAGGATACTTGGATACTTTGAAATTTGTTTAATATTAATTGCTGGAATATCATATTGTGTACAGAATGTGTCGTGTCTCTGGCGTGCATTGTGAAAGCTTGGGCAGTCGTGCAAAAGATGATGCATACTCTGCACAGTGAGTTGATCACACGGGTCTGCACGGTCTTCGTCAATGATTTTGAATCGCTTCAAGTATGCCTTATTGAAACCATGGCCAGTAAAGAGCTGTATCAATTCGAATGATATCCCAAAGAGTTGTCGGTATAGTTGCGTATCTTGGAAGAAAGTCTTCGTAATAGAGCCAGTGGTATCGTCGGCATACTCCTGTTCTCGTGACTCGAATATTTTAAGACGTATTTGCCATATAGGGTAGCTTGAAGTAAATTCAGTGTATACTCGATCAACTCCTTAATTTGCAGCTTTTTTTGCCTTTTCTTCATCTGCGCGCTCGTTTCCTTCAATACCGATGTGTGATTTGACCCAGTAAAAGTAAATTCTGTGTCCCTGGCGAAGAAGGTGCAGGTGCTGACGAATTGATGTGGGTTAGAGTAACCCATTTGGTAACCGTGGCTTTGATGGCCGCAGAAGGGAGGGGTAAACGGTTTCTGGGCCAAAGAAATTCGCCTCAGAGCCCATCTTAGCTAAGGAGTCAGAGGTCTCATTTCTCACGATGCTCAAGTGTCCCGGGACGCATGTTATCATCAGGCTATTCTGCCTACCGACATAGTTCAGCATGGATTTACAGGTCTCGACTACCCTTGAAGTGGTTGGGGCGCTTTCTAGGGTCATGAGCGCAGCTTGGCTCTCGCTGCAGGCACATATAGATATACCTCTCCATCTGTTTTCCCCAACAAAGCTCATCGGTTCTCGAATAGCAACATCTCCACTTGAAACACAGAAGCGTACATTCCAAGAGCAAAGTGTAGCTTTGTCCCGCTGTATTAGACGTAGACACCAGAGCCGGAACCGTGCTCGGCCCTGGAGCAATCCGTGAAAATACGAAAACAGTGTTTGCCGGGCTCATTTTTAGCGTGCGACCACAATTGAGCATCTGGCAGCACCACACTGTATTTCGTACGACTTCTGATGGCATAGAGTTAAGGAGCATGGCATTGGCCGTAATAATTTCTTCAAGCCCTCTCCTTGGATGAAAACATCAAGTCGTGGTAGACTAATCAGAGCATCTAATGCCTGACCTGAAGTAGTCGGAAAAGCTCCGACGCAACAGATGGCCACAGTGCGTTGTAGTCTCGATAGGTCCTCCTGACTCCTACGGGAGGGAACCTACTCGTCCAGATCACTAATGCATGGGTGATAGCAGGTCTTATCATAGATGTGTAGATCCATAGGATTTTGCTCGGAGAAAGACCCAACGTTTTCCCAAGGACATCCTTGCACATCCAGAAGGCTGTCAGTGCTTTGGATGTGTTTGTTTTAACGTGTGACTTCCAAAGGAGTTTACTATCGAGAATTACTCCAAGATATTTAATTTCCTTGAACAGCTAGATTGTGACTCCTTTTAGCTTAAACAGAACGAGTCCATCAAGCTTCCTCCTTCTAATGAAGAGGACAATACCAGTCTTGGTTGGTTTTTCCGATAGCCCATTAGGACAGCACCCAGTGTCAATCATATCCAAAGTTTTCTACACTTACCTGCAGATGCTCATAAGCGAAGGGCCTCTTAACAAACTCCCGAGTCGTTTAAGGTGGTGAGCAGAGGATCGATCACCATGCAGCAGAGCAATGGCGAGAGCACACCACCTTGGGGGCAACCTGTGCATCGAACGAATTCAATTCACCCGGTCTACGCCGTGCCTACTATCAGAGCTACACATACTGTCGAAAGTGGCATTATCGAACGCCCCCTCTTTGTCTAGAAAGAATGCTCATAGCGTAGTCCCTCTTTTCGATGGCCAGCTCTACCCTAACAACAAGGTTTTGCAGTGCCAGCTCGCAGGATTTTCTATTTTGATAGGCGTGGTGAAATGGAGAGAGTGGGTGAACCTTCGGCGACTTCTGACGCATGTGCAACTCCACTCGAGAATTTTCAGCATGAAAGACGTCATGGTGATAGGTCTAAAGCTTTGGGACTGGTGTAGTCGTCTCTTCCAACCTTTGGGATGAAAGCGACCCTCACCATTCACCAAGAGCGTGGTATATAGGCCAGAGAAAATTTTCTTCAAGGCTGCTGTCACGGACTCTGCGCCTTCTTTCAGCATGGCAGGATATATGCCAAAAGATTAGATGGCAAATCGAATGGCGGCCTTATTCACCACAGATCTGGCAACGTACCAGTCATGCCGAGAAGGTGTAGCAGCTCTGGCAACCGCCTCTATCAATAAGGGCTGTTGCCGGCCGACGCTTATCTGATTACCTGGAAAGTGATATTCCATCAGCATATTACGTACATTAAAAGCACTGTAAGTGTTCGCACCTTCACTAAGTGGTTGAGTTTGAAGGTAAGAAAAAAAAAGAGTTGCTTAGGCAACGTTTGTTTCCATCTTCTCTGGTCTCTAGAGATCTTCGCTTTTATGCGTTATGCAAATGGTAATTGTAATGCGAAAGAAAGAAATTAGTAGTTTGTATAGCTAATATCGGATTTAGATAGATATACATATATACAGTGCCTCACGAAAGTATTCGGAAATCAAATTTTCCAAGTAGTAAGTCAAAAAAAAAGATTACTTTTTAATACATATTTATAAACACTTGGCTTTCTCTTGAAAGAAATAATTCAACATCTCAAAACAAAAAAAAAAAACCAAAATCAGTGCAAACCGCTATAAACATGAACTGACATGAATTCACATTACTTAACTTGGAATTTAACATTCATTCGACGGTTTCGGTAGTTTTCACTTAATGTGTGAGAAAATACGAGAAGTTGTTGAAAACACGGGTAGAAAGTCAAAAGAAACTACTTTGCAGCATTTTGCAGAAGAATTCGTTAAACTTAGGACCGCGATCAGTAAGGCCTGAAAAATTAAAGTCCAGTTATAAGGCCGTTATTATTAGAAAAATCAAGCGAGAGCCCCGCACTTCTGGCCCAGAATTTAATAGGAATCCCGCTGAGATTAGCAGAGCAAACATTAGTGATGAAACTGCGAAGAAGGTTTAAAGCTGATGGTATAATGGGTGATCGCATTAAGGGGTAACACCACTGTACACGCGTAAAATAAACACGATTTTTAAAGAATTTTTTTGTATAGAAGAAAAAGGAAAACAATCACTCTGTTTGGGGAAGTTATTACTTATATACTAAAATACAAAACTACAGAGTTTGATCGAAAATTTTACAAAATGGCGGCATTGGAGACATTTTTGTAATACGGTTTCTCTTGAAGGAGCTCCGCGGCACGCAGCACAGAGGGTGCAAATTTTAATCTGGAACAAAGAAACATTTTTTTTCTTAATCTAGATAAGAATAACTAGAGAAACACGTAGGGGATTTAAAAAATATTTATTTTTGTGGAGTTAGCAAGCATTTGAGGGAAAAAACTCTATTTTGGACTAAAAAAACGGCACTTAAATAATTATAACAATCGTTTAAATTAATCTATCGAAAATCCCCTACGCTCTTCTCTTAAGAAGGTTGTTATACAGACGTAGTGAAAAACCTGATTACAAATATTTAACATTGTTTGAGTTATGCTGCGTGCCAATTTCAGAAAACGTGTTTTGAGAAAAACGCGTTTAAAGTTTGGAAATTTGGCGAAGTTGTTAGGTAGCAGTCACTAACGCTTGGTTAAAAGCTTCAAATATTTATGAAATAAACTTCGGTAACGTATAAAACTTTTTGTTCTGTATTTTAAAAGGTTCAAAGAATTTTTTAAGCTTATAAAAAAAAATCAATTTTTTGAAATTTCTACAGTGGTGTTACCCCTTAAGCCGCTTACACAATGCAACAATTTTCAGGTCATCGGCTCGGGCCCAAACCAAACCAATTGCAAATGAAAGTACTCATGTAGAATAGTAAAACCCCAACTGGGTTTTGGTCTCCCGGGTCACAATTTTTTTTTATACTGTATTAAAGTTTCGCAATATTCATCAAAGGCCATATTAAATAATATAGTAAATCCAGTGTAAATATTGATTTTTCTTAAATTTCGTCTTAGAATATTGTTAGTAAAATTCAATGATACATTTTTTTGAAGAACACTTTAACCACCGTTATGTGACTATTTAACCTTAAACTGGGTATTAAAGGGTTAATATGTTCTACAAAAAAATTCCTTGGAAAGTTTCACTAGGGGTTGTCAAAGACATTGAATGTGAGTATATATTTATATCCATGTACGTATGTATGTATATGTCACCTATATATGTAAATTTTTAAATTTATATTATATATATATATACATATGTATTTGTATTTACAAATGGGTACTCCCAAAAAACGTCAACCAAGTAAAACAATTTAAATGCCTTATTTTCTTCTCCAACTTGTTTAAGAAGCCGAAATGTTCAAAGTTTACAATAGGAAAATATCAAAAGTTGATCTTTATTGGTTCGTAAAAATCAACTTCGTTTTTAGTGAGCTTTTATTAGATTTTGCGAACTGTTTTCCGTGTGCACTTCTTTATAGTGAGAAAAGGTAACATTGCAATAATAGCTCACAATATAATTTATCTTACGACAACAGCAAAATGCAAAAAATGTCTAAGAGAGTGATAAGAGCCGAAATTCTGTGGACTGTGTTCGCCGGATCTAAATCTGATCGAGCAGTTGTGGGCAAATTTAGAGCGTGCCATACGGAAACACGGAATTACGTCCTGGGACAGCCTTAGAGCAGCGATACAAAGATCGCGAAAATTGGTTTGCTCAATCAGAACGGATTAAGAGAAGATGAAAGAATACACTACTAAAATGAAATAATACTTTACTACTTAGATGCTAGTTAAAAATACCATGAATTATAATATATAATATGTTTGCCGGGAATTATTTTTCCGAATACGTTGGTGACAAAAATTCTCATACATTTTAAGTTAAAGCATTATTTACTTATTGCTTTTGCTTAAAAACAAATATTTTTATATTTAAACTAAAGATTAGGCCACGGTGAAATGAGCAATAAATAAAAAATGAAAGCCGCTTCTGATATTTTATAACCGAGAAAAAACATTCCCAAATACTTTCGTGAGGCATTGTATATCGATCCTTTCATCCTCGATATGTAATGATTCGCCGGTGCCTACACTATTCTGCATTTCACTTTGTTAGTGAGGCGCACTCTTCTTTCAATCATCGAAACTCCAACGATACAAAGTGACTACTTCTTGCATTGTAATTTGCATAGCTTACTATGTTAGGTTAGGTTAGGTTGAAGCGGTTGTCCTGTGGGACACACTCAGGCTCATAGCCCATTGTGATGCCGCGTGGGGAGCTTGTCCCTATCTCTCCTAAAACCAGTGTATGCTTTTCAAAAATTTTAGAATATCACTGATTTCTGCAGAACTGAGATTTTTCAACTCACTAAAAAATTGTCTACCTAGATGGTTTCATTACTCCATCTTTCGTTCGCTGCTCTTACGATATCTTCAAGAATAAGTAGCTTGCATGTTTTTAAGGGTATACCTATATCATTGTCTATGTACTCATCGGTCAATTTGGTGCCGAGTCTCGCTAGTTCATCGGCTCTACAGTTATCCTTAATGCCGCGATGGCCTGGAACCCATGTTTCCTTTAAGTGAAATGACTCAGCCATCTCGTTAAGAGATGTGTGGCATTTCATGGCTACCTTGGAGGTTGCTGCTTGGCTATCAGTGAAAATGTAGATATCATTTCCGGATATCGCAACACACTCTATCAGTGCCGCGGCTTTCATTATTGCCATCAGTTCCGCCTGAAAAACACTACAGTAGTCGGGGAGCCAAAAACTGAAGGAGATCCCCAGATGTTCGAAGTATACACCTCCGCCCACCCGGCTCTCCAGCATTGACCTATCTGTATATACATGGATGGACTCGCCTTGTCTTACATCGTCCCGTTCCCACTCTTCTCTTGAGGGTAGGAGGGTCGTAAACGCTGTAATGGCAAGTATAGGCGGGAGTGCATAGTCCATCATTCCGGGAAGCCTCAAAGTGCCAGCCACGATTTTACCGTGACCATAATCCTTGTTAGACCATTCACTTAAAGTGTTCAGCCTTATTGCCGCTCTGCGCGCAATGTACCTTGCCTGCAGGTCTACTGGAAGGAAGTTTCATATCGCATACAGTGCTTTCGATGGTGTGGTTAACATCTCACCGGTATTTGTTGAAGAGCAGGTATTTTATGTTTCCTATGTTCCTAAGAAACTTAATTATGTTGTCACCGTTTTGTTCCAGTGCAGGCAATAAATTGTTATTGTAATTCAATTTATTACCGGCCGCTTTCTTTTTTTGGTATTTACACCATTATTTTAGCCTTTTTTACCTTGGACACCCACCAAGCTGTGGAATATTATGGAGCCTCCAACCACTATAAGCCCTCAATGAACTATGCATAAGAGGTTTAAAGCCTCACTGTTAACCTATTGAGCAATTGGAAGTATGAAAAAGCTACTTTTACTTACTAAAAACGAAAGGTGGAATCGAGGGACGTATCTTCAAGGCTGGATCATAAATGAATTAAGTGATTATTATCGATAGAGAAAGGCACACAATCTTCATTATAACTACATTTTACTTCCATGTAAAATTCAGCGCAGCTTTATCTATTCCTTTCTTTTTTTTCTTTTGCTACAAAGTAATTACAATTCTATCCAAGTCGGATGTAGTTATAAATTTATTAATTCAGTTTTTATTGCCGGAGGATGACAGCATGCCGATTATAATTGCTAAAGGTGTTGCTATTAAAAAAAGAAAAAATGTAGTCTGTAATTGCTTTGTTGCTAAGAGCAAAAATCTGTTATGAGCCGCTACACCCACTCTGACCACAGCCGATCAAACATCTGTGCCGCATTCATGTTGTTTGCGACAGGTGCAGCAGAAAGTAAGGTACAATTAAAAAATGTTGCAAAAAAAATAGAACAACACAAAGTGCTTAACAGATGTTTAAGCTCAAATTAGAAGTGTAAGAAAACGTGCCAATGCTTGCATATGTGACTATGTATTTGTGTGCATATTCAGGTATGCAGTTAACTGCGCGTGTGCTGTAATTAGCGTTTATTGGTGTAAAGCGTTACCAGTTTGTTAACTAATACCTACATGCAAGCTTCTAAGATTAATGCATGCATAAAATAATTATTGACTTATCCGCATTATACGACTACACTTCTGCCATTGTACTCAAATTGTAAAGTGGTTATGCATTGGGTCACTACCATTTATTGACACTTAAAATTAAGTTGTTTATTAGCTTAAGATTTATTGCACCTGAGTTGCATTTTTCCTTTATCAGTTGGCACTCGTATGATGATTTATATATTAATTGAAAAAAAAAATTGTTTTAATATTTAAAACCCTTTTTCTCTATCTCTCATTTAAGATTCTGCGGAAGCATACTACAGCACCGCTTATCGAGTACCTGCCACTTCGTACACAGCGTTTAACTACTTCAGCAATCCATACTCGCATCAGTTTACTTTGTTTTGAATGCGTCCGAAACCAGTCATAGTTATATGTAGAAATGTACTAAATTTTGTAGTTAAAAAAATGTTAATTGAAAAAACTGAAATAAATAAAAAAATTTATAATACTAAAGAAGGGAAGTTTAATTAAATTTTTCAGTTCAATAGTTTTGAAGTATTGTTTTGAAAAATTAACTGTCCTATTCCCAAATCAAAGTGAGTCGAAAAAAAAATTATTTTCAAATAAAGTTCCTCACCTATGTACAATATAATGACAGAGCAATGAACAGTCGTCTTTATAAATGTTAATAAAAATTCCAAAGTAAAGGGTTGTCCAATAACAGGGTTTTCGAGTGCAAGTGCAATCCATTGCGCTGTCGAGAGATGATTAACGATTTTTCATGGCCGGAATTGATCTGGACAACATTTTTTTTTTACGTGCCACGAAACTATTGATCTTTTACTGGAAAAGTTTCCGGACCGTGTTATATCCCGAAGAGGTGATCACAATTGGCCACCGAGATCTTGTGACTTTTTTCTTAGGGGCCACGTGAAAGAGAAGGTCTACGCCAACAACCCAGGGTCGATTTAAGACCTCGAAGATGGAATTTGGGAGGCTATCGGGGACATAGGCAGCCACTTTGCAATTCGGTTATGGAAAATTTCATGAAAACGATATTGTCCTGTAAGCGTGGTCGTGGTGGTCATTTGCCTGATGTTATTTCCGACTATTAACGGCATACCTTCCACTTTATAATGAAATAAACATCCGATCATTAAAATAAAAAAATAGCATTTTTTTTAATATCAAAATACCGCCTCTGTTTGGAAAACACTATAGTTTCTTCCTAGGATAACATTTTGATTTGCTCCCAACCAAATCAAGTATTCTTATAAAGTCATAAACGACTTACTTTATTCATTTGTTCTTTATTTCAAACCAAAACACATTCTGAACATTAAAGGAATCCAAGCTTACAGTTAAGACTTACATTAAACAATAACAAAAAAAGTTAAGAGAGTACGTGTAGTGTTATGTTACAGATGTGAGTAAGAGTTTGTGGTTAATTATAAAGATAATTAAGAATAGTAACAAGAGAGTAATAAAGAGAGGGTGTTAGTATGTGAATATACGGAAAAATAAACGAAAGAAAACAATTTTTTTTTTAATGAAATAGCGTAAAAGTGTGTTCATAGTGTGTTCAAAATACGCTCTCTAATTACACGACAGACAAAGGGCAAACCTCCGACTATATTAATACCATGAAAAAGCTCCTCATAAAAACCATCTGCCGTTCGGAAGCGGCATAAAACTGTAGGGAAATATCAGGACCCAAACACCTAAAGAGGGTATAAGCGTCAATTATATATAATACATATATATGAGCCAATTATATATATGTATATATAATTGCACGTAAAGCATTACTACGTGTTCACCATTTTTTCTTCACTAACACTGTCCAACTTTACGGGCAAAATGATAAAACTTTAACACTTCGCGAAAAAAAGAAAATCCGACCCTCTGTACTAGTACTGTCTTCGGCAAAGTTGGTCCAGAAGGCATCTTTTTCGTATTTAGCGTTTTGTCGAGCTTAATGAAATAAACTGTGCAGTTACACAGGAAATACTCCTTCAAAGAAATCTGGGATCCATTAATTTTATTTTTTTGATAGATATTTTGTATGGATATAGAGAATGAGGTAACATAACATAACATAACATAACATAACATAACATAACATAACATAACATAACATAACATAACATAACATAACATAACATAACATAACATAACATAACATAACATAACATAACATAACATAACATAACATAACATAACATAACATAACATAACATAACATAACATAACATAACATAACATAACATAACATAACATAACATAACATAACATAACATAACATAACATAACATAACATAACATAACATAACATAACATAACATAACATAACATAACATAACATAACATAACATAACATACTGTTCAAGCAAGGTAACGACGCATGAGCAAGATAACGACGCATTTTTTGGTGCGTGCAGCCAACTACATAGAATTATAAGACGTTATCACGTCAAAAAATAATAATAACATTAAAACAACAGGTATTATTAACAAACTTGGTTTTATTTTAAATTCTTCAAGTAAATCAAATTAATAATAAGCAATAAGAAGGCATATGCAAATACAAATACGTGAATTTATATATGTACATATGCGCATATACATACATATATACGCTCACTTACATAAGTAGGAGAGAGCAAGATGTCGAACGTTGCCGTTCGTTTGCTTTGTTTGCTTTGTCGTTCGTTCCGCGCTTTCGCTTGCAGTTCATTCAAGGTAACGGCAATGAGCAAGGTAACGACAAATTAGCAAGGTAACGACACATTTTTTCGTGCGTGCAGCCGGCTAAATCGAATTATAAGACGTTATCACGTCAAAAACATCAAGAGAATTATATAAATATTACATAAGATATAATTTTCGACCTTTTTCTATGCTGACTATTATGTCGAAACTCTTTGAATGTATCATTAAAGATAAGGCGTCCCTTGGAGTGTTTGAGCGAAAGATTCTGCGAAAGATTTTTGGATCTTTGCCACCAGCTGGTGGTAGCAGAAAAAAAGGAAGGCTTGCTCTATGTTGGAAAGATCAGGTGGAGAAGGACTTGGTTTCACTTGGTGTTCCCAACTGTCGCCGGTTAGCACGAGAAGGAAACGATTGGCGTGCTTTGTTAAACCCCTCCAAAATCGCGTAAGCGGTTAACGAGGCAATAAAGAAGAAGAAGAAATGTAAAATTAATAAAACTTATTATATAAAAAAATATATATGTATACTAGCAAACCCGACCCGCTTCGCTGGGCAAAGACACGGTGGGCAGACACGTTTTGGCATATATTTCGAGACCCTAGTCATCAATAGGTATGAAAATTACCCCACGTTAAAGCACTTATCGACAGCTTTCATTTGATGCCCATATTGCACATCCACAACCAAAGGTTACCCGGGCCCACGTTTTGACCTATATCTCGAGACCCCAGTCACGGAGCGGCATGAGAAATACTCTGTACTAAAGCATTCACCAACAGCTTCCAATTGATATCCATATTGTACAAACACATTCTAGGGTCCACGTGTTGGTCTCTATCTCGGGACCCTAGTCACGGAGCGGCATGAAAAATACTCTGAACTAAAGCATTCACCAACAGCTTCCATTTGATACCCATATTGTATATACACATCCGAAGGTTACCCGGGCCTACGTTTTGACCTATATCTTGAGACCCCAGTCACGGAGCGGCATGAGAAATACTCTGTACTAAAGCATTCACCAACAGCTTCCAATTGATATCCATATTGTACAAACACATTCTAGGGTCCACGTGTTGGTCTCTATCTCGGGACCCTAGTCACGGAGCGGCATGAAAAATACTCTGAACTAAAGCATTCACCAACAGCTTCCATTTGATACCCATATTGTATATGCACATCCGAAGGTTACCCGGGCCGACATTTTGACCTATATCTCAAGACCCCAGTCACGGAGCGGCATGAGAAATACTCTGTACTAAAGCATTCACCAATAGCTTCCAATTGATATCCATATTGTACATACACATTCTAGGGTCCACGTGTTGGTCTCTATCTCGGGACCCTAGTCACAGAGCGGCATGAAAAATACTCTGAACTAAAGCATTCACAAACAGCTTCCATTTGATACCCATATTGTATATACACATCCGAAGGTTACCCGGGCCCACGTTTTGACCTATATCTCGAGACCCCAGTCACGGAGCGGCATGACAAATACTCTGTACTAAAGCATTCACCAATAGCTTCCAATTGCTATCCATATTGTACAAACATATTCTAAGGTCCACGTTTTGGCCTCTATCTCGAGACCCTAGTCACGGAGCGGCATGAAAAGTACTCTGAACTAAAGCATTCACCAACAGCTTCCAATTGATATCCATATTGTACAAACACATTCTAGGGTCCACGTGTTGGTCTCTATCTCGGGACCCTAGTCACGGAGCGGCATGAAAAATACTCTGAACTAAAGCATTCACCAACAGCTTCCATTTGATACCCATATTGTATATACACATCCGAAGGTTACCCGGGCCGACATTTTGACCTATATCTCAAGACCCCAGTCACGGAGCGGCATGAGAAATACTCTGTACTAAAGCATTCACCAATAGCTTCCAATTGATATCCATATTGTACATACACATTCTAGGGTCCACGTGTTGGTCTCTATCTCGGGACCCTAGTCACAGAGCGGCATGAAAAATACTCTGGACTAAAGCATTCACAAACAGCTTCCATTTGATACCCATATTGTATATACACATCCGAAGGTTACCCGGGCCCACGTTTTGACCTATATCTTGAGACCCCAGTCACGGAGCGGCATGAGAAATACTCTGTACTAAAGCATTCACCAACAGCTTCCAATTGATATCCATATTGTACAAACACATTCTAGGGTCCACGTGTTGGTCTCTATCTCGGGACCCTAGTCACGGAGCGGCATGAAAAATACTCTGAACTAAAGCATTCACCAACAGCTTCCATTTGATACCCATATTGTATATACACATCCGAAGGTTACCCGGGCCGACATTTTGACCTATATCTCAAGACCCCAGTCACGGAGCGGCATGAGAAATACTCTGTACTAAAGCATTCACCAATAGCTTCCAATTGATATCCATATTGTACATACACATTCTAGGGTCCACGTGTTGGTCTCTATCTCGGGACCCTAGTCACAGAGCGGCATGAAAAATACTCTGAACTAAAGCATTCACAAACAGCTTCCATTTGATACCCATATTGTATATACACATCCGAAGGTTACCCGGGCCCACGTTTTGACCTATATCTCGAGACCCCAGTCACGGAGCGGCATGACAAATACTCTGTACTAAAGCATTCACCAATAGCTTCCAATTGCTATCCATATTGTACAAACATATTCTAAGGTCCACGTTTTGGCCTCTATCTCGAGACCCTAGTCACGGAGCGGCATGAAAAATACTCTGAACTAAAGCATTCACCAACAGCTTCCATTTGATACCCATATTGTATATACACATCCGAAGGTTACCCGGGTCCACGTTTTGACCTATATCTCGAGACCCCAGGAGACCAAATTGTGAATCTAAACCATTCTCGAATCCCATTGAACACACACAAAAAATTTCATCAAAATCGGTTCAGTCGCTTAGGAGGAGTTCAGTGACAAACACACGAACATAAGAAATATATACATATATAAAGATATGTATATAGAGTCCGCCATATAACTTTACGGAATTAAAAATGCTATAAAAAAGAAACTACTCAATATTTTTCCAAACTGTTTTTTTTTTTTTTTTGAAGTACAATCCTTCCGGTTAATGATGGAACACAACTTCATTCATATGGCTGCCTCGGCTAGCCATGCACCATCCCATACGATCGGTCCAATTTTTCAACACATTTTCGATTGTATGCGGCTGTATTTCAGCTATGACATCGCGTATGTTGGCCTTCAGTGCATCAATTGTTGCTGGTTTGTTGGCATAACACTGGTCTTTGACGGCACCCCAAAGATAATAATCCAACGGCGTCAAATCGCAGCTCCGAGGCGGCCAAACGATATCAGAATTTCGGCTGATAATGCGTTCTTTGAAGACAGTGCGTAATTTTCGTACACATTCTGCCACATTACCATGGTTTTCAAAGTAATGTCGCAATATTTCCCAGCGCTCTTTGAGCATATACACAACCATTTTCGTTCAGCGGAAGAATAAAACTAATTTTCTGCCAAACCAGATGACAGCTAAGTGTTACCATTCTTCAAATAATACCTAGTTCAAATCCGTAACGATAGATGGCGGGCCCTGTATAATGTTTTGGATCAAATTACATACACAGGTGGTGCAAAATTAATTCCCCTATCGGAAGATTTATAACTCTTGCAAATGGGAGATTTATTATTTCTACGTCAATCTTCTGAACCTGTGAACTTAACAGCTGCAGTATACCAACAGACAAGCAATGGGGCGCTTGAAGGTAAAAATATAAGACAAAGTAATTCAAATTAAAATTTGATGGTAAATATTTCGCCACATTTGCACCACCAAATTTCAATATAATCGAATGAATTTTATGCTCATACTTTTCAGCGTTTGGTCCCACAGTGCGCAGATTTTTGAAAATTCTACAGTGGTGTTACCCCTTAATAGATATATACACACTTAAACCGTCAGTTGTTATCAAATTGATTAACTTAACTTGATTATTCGACATTTCCCTCTTTACTCGCCATCCCTCGGCAATCATTTATTCCTACCATCAAACCAAATGCGAAAATGTAAATAAATAAGTGCAACTTCCATAAATGGACAGCGAATTGCACTGCGGATAGCAACATCAGAAGTACTCGCACGTATATAAATATCGTTGAATGGGGGTAAAGAAAATTGCCGGCCATAAACATATAAATAAAGAAAAAATTGCTATTGACCAGAAAATGGCATGAAATTGCACACTTTTACCATATTTTGGCAAGACCAATGAAGCAAAAGTGGCTGCAGTTAGTTAGTAGCGTGCACACTTACATTCATACTTATATTATATTTAACAGCTGCTGATGACGCGGCTATAATGAACGCACGATGATCATGCGCGCGCACACACAGCTTCGACAGTGAGCGGAGTGAGGGTGTCTCCCCCGCATCACGTGAACGCCGCAGCCGGCTGAGCTGAAAGTAAGCCACTGGAGTAGCCGTTAGCGGTGTGAATAAGTTAGATGTAGCGCTTAAACAAGCCATACTGTGACTATGCGAAAAATGTTGCGCGACGCAAAAGCGCATATGCAACAACTGTCACGCACACATGCCTACAAGTTGAGCGCTATGCATGCGAAGCGCCAGTGCGCGCAGCGAGTGCTGTCATGTCGATATCACATTGCATTACGTGGCATGGAAATGAAGAGCAAACAAAGGCAGGAAAAACAAGTAAGGAAAGCTAAAATCGGTCCAGACCGAACTTTATATACCAGCGTACATTTTAGGATAATTTAATTCAGGCTGGCTGTTAATTTCTGGAAACAAAATGAGAGTTATAATTTATAACATCAGAGAGATAAACACAAATTTGGTCTTAGCACATAAAGAGTGGGTATGGCATTAATATAAATTTTGGATCTAAATGTGGTGGAGATCAATACTTGTACGTATCTCGAGCCGTTTTCGAGATACACGCATTTTTCCAAATTTTAATTATATTTTTCGGACTTGACATCTGTACCAATGTGAGTAATTTTGTTTCGTTGACAACAAAATTTTTTTAGGACAATACCTTTAACGAAGCGATCATAGCATTTGAACACAACGCAATTAAAAGATGCTCTAAGGGGATTATACACCCACAGCAAGTAAATTAAAAAACAACAAATTTGCTGGCCCGGACGATCTACCAGCCGAAGTAATTGGCGCGGTATCACATCACTTCCTATAGTACAAAAAGTTTTAGCGTTCATCATATTGAAAAGAATATCGCCCATCCTCAACGCATAATCGCGTAAAGAACAAAATGGCTTCAAGCCAAGTCGTTCCTGCGTAGATCACAATATTTTTTTTTTCTTTTTAGTACGGTAAACGTCGTTACTACATGTGAAGGGAAATATTTAGTATAATGTCTATTGCTTTGAAAAAAAAAGGTTAAAAGGAGGGGTGCATCCCCATCTTAAAACTGAAGACCGCACCCTCCGGAGGCTTATAGTTTTTAAGTAATTTAATGTTAAAGTTCTGTAATTTAGCGAAGAGTTGGTGTTGCTATACACCTAAAATAAAAACCAAGTTCGTATGCAGAGATGTTCAGTAGAAGGTTGATTGTAAAACTGCAGTATTTTTTGCTGTAATTTAAAATTGAGAAATATTTTTGAAAATAAAAACATACAACTCATCGAAACATAAAAACAATGATATTAAGCTTACCACAAAAAATAATAAAGTAAATAAAAGCCAAAAATTACGGTTTATAAGTGCATTGTATTTCTTCGATCAGTTTTACAAACGGATTCTCATGCAAAGAAGTTTTTTTTCGCATGAGCGGCCTTCGGCCACGCTTCAAAAAATAACCCTCATCAGTCCAACTCCGGCTACGCAATCCACAGTATGTTTGCGTAGAATTCCTTTACGCGTGGGCGGCCTTCGGCCGTGCTTAAAAAAAAACCCCCTCATCAGTCCAACTCCGGCTACGCAATCCACAGTATTTTTGCGTGGAAATCTTTTTCGCGAGGGCGGCCTTCGGCCTCGCTTGAAAAAAATAAACCTCATCAGCTCAACTCCGGCTACGCAGTATTTTTGCGTAGAACTCCTCTCCGTGTTAAAACCATTGAACCCAAAATTAAAACTTCATATGCGTGTGTGTAGTAAGGAGGCACAATAGCCCCCATCCCCAAAATTACCACTAAACTCAAATACTTCATATTTGTTCATATTTTTGTTTTCATTTGCAGGCATCCGGCAACCCCATACTGTTGTCATTCCAATCTTCTTCTTATTCGCGTTTAAAATTGGAAAGTGGGCACTTTGAAGGCAAATAATTACGAAATTATTATTTCCCGAATAATTTGGAATTATAAAGATTGTTCCTTAACACCTCCCTAACATCTCCACCAATAAAGACATTATACAGGGTTTGATTGAAAAGTAATGAGCCTTCCCGCGCGGAGCGTCTGCCAAGCGATCAACCGAATCGGCTGGTGGGAGAAAATGATTGTTGAACCTTCCCCTTCCACTAGAAACCGGTCCCAGTTCGCTGGCAACAGCGATGCAGTCATTATAGCTCCGCGCGTGAAAGCTGTTTTAATAGTGTGTTACTCGATCAAATTTTGCGTAAAGCTATGTTAAACAAAACGAGTACCGAAACCATTGGGCATACTCAAGGAGGCTTACGGGGACCAATCTCTGTCCAGTGCCTAGGTAAAACGGTGGCACAAGTCATTCAAGGAAGGCCGGGAGGACGTCGAAGACGAACAGCAATCTGGAAGGCCTTCGACGACGCAAAGAGACGAAGATGTGAACCGGGTTCGTAAATTTTTGAACATTGACCGTCGCGCTAGTCTAAGTGAGATCAGTGAAGAGTTAAATTTAACTTATTACAATGTGCGGGAAATCGGCGGGGAGGCGTTTCGACTCCATCGAGGAGATCCAAAAAACTGAGACAGCCGAATTGAACGCGATTCCAGCGGATGAGTTTAAAAAATGTTTCCTGCAGTAGAAGGACCGGTACCAGCGGTGTATTGACGCTCAATGGACCTATTTTGAAGAATATTAGTTGTATAAGCCAAAAGGTTTAATAAAAATGTTAAAAAAATAAGGCTCATTACTTTTCAATCAAACCCTGTATAGTGCAATGTGCCAAACAATAGTTAAGTTCCCGAGGGCACTTTGAAGGCAAATAATTACGAAATTATTATTTCCCGAATAATTTGTAATTATAAAGATTGTTCCTTAACACCTTCCTAACATCTCCACCAAGTTTCATTAATAAAGACATTATAGTTTGCCAAAAATTGCCCAATATACATTATTGCGCATCCCAGCCCGTGTGAAAATATCTTACTACACTAAAAATATCGCTCCTCTTCTCTTGAATTTTTCCCTCAACCCCGGGACTGCTTCCGCATTTCTTTGAGGTAGAGGTCCATGAAGGCGTCCTAAGAAGAACACTTACTTACTCACCCTGCGTTCAGAGTCGCCTGTTTTGAACAACCTATTCTCAGTGCTCGTCAGCATAAGTTTCCATTTCACGCCTCTATTTTCGGGTAATATCGTCCACGAAATTTGCGACAATTCATTCTTCTTCGTCCATCATCATTTTCTCGATTATGGTGTTAATACGCAAATAGCTCATTGCAGAGCAGTTCTCTCTGTGTTCCCCCTCTCGCATTTAAAAAAGATGTGCTCCGCATCATCATACTCAGTATCCCCATAAATGCATTTTGGTAGGTTCACCTTTCCCATTCACCACAATAAATTTGCGAAATGACCCATGTCAGGACAAAAATCGTGTAAGTTAATAGGTAACCTCATCACCACGGAAATGGAAATCACCGCTTTATTTACTCTCCGCTGACTTCGAGCGTACATTTGACACCATATCTCGGGACGCTATATGGAAGAATTATCAAATTATCAACGAATTGTGTAGTAAAACAATGCTGTACGCTTCAAAGGAAAACTTAGATGTAGACATATTTACTATAAACAAAGAAATGTACGCACAAAAGATAGTGGCGCAGTTGCAGATGTGGCAGCTCGTACTTGTAAAGCAGGAACTGCGTTTCATAAGCTTAGCAGACTGTGGCGATCTCGCACCCTGTCACTAAAAACAAAACTTAAAATCTTCAATATCAGGTTAAAATCCAAGTCTCAGGCTTGTGTTTGATCACATAAGTCGATGTCTTCAAACGTTTATCAACAAATGCCTCAGACTTATATGCCGTATCTTTTTGCCGAGAACAAACTCCAAAATGGACCTTCTTCTGCTTACTAAAAGCTGCCCAATTAGTTCTGAAATAAAAGACGAAAATGTATTTGGACTGGACATACTGCAGTGCTGCCAAAACAGCTTTTCAATGTAATCCGCAAGTTTCATGGTAATATATTAGTTTTACTCCAGATGTCATGCGCACGGACAAACATGGCTAAAGCCACTGCTTTTCTAATTCTGAGAATTTTGGTGTATATGCCTACATCTATCTCGATTCCTTTCTACTGCGAACAAAATTATAATACCCTTGGGTACAAATGCGCGGGTATAAAAAACAAGACAACAGAAAAGATGTATTGGCAGAAGAAAAAAAAAAAAAAAATAGATTCTGTGAAATTTTTCCATTTTCCGACAACTAAACATGGCTCTGTGCGAGATAGGGTACGTGTGAATTTTTTAAGTAAATGCAAAGAAAAAAATTCACACAAACAATAGTGTAGAATGTCAAGCTGTGGTAAGCAGATTGGTTAAGAGCGTTGGCACTACAGGGAATGCACAATTAGTTGAAAAATAGTACAAAAAAAATGATAAGTTTGAAGTTGTTTGAAAGTGAAAAAAATGGCTCAAAACGCTTAAGTATTATTCACGCCAAATCTGTAGCCTTGCTAGCTACTTTTATAATTAAGCGTTTATAATAATTTTGATAATAAAGCTCTGAATTTTCATCGCAGCGGCAGTTTTTGCCTTCACCCTAATTTCTGCAAAGTACCAGAAAAATTAAGTTCAAGTAGAAAATTAGTAGCAAAATTTAGTACAGTTCAACTATTAGAGCAACTTTGCATGCCTGAAACTTACGAATTTGGGCTTTCAAATCGATTCAACAGTGAAAACTGCAATAGGCGAACACTGATGGTCGTCTATTTCTTGTTCGTATTTGAGAGACTTCCGCGTATGGAAATGATATAAAAAGTAATATTAAAATTCAAATTAAAAACAGGGCATTTGAATAAGTGAAATTTTGTATAAGCCATTTTTAAAACCACCCAAAACATGTGTAGAATTATCTTTTTTTCGAACAGAGTGAAACTTTATATGTCCAGTACCTGTTTAGGGGGCCATAAAGAGTTCCCATGGGGTTGTCAGAATAACTCATCATCATAATTTATCTTTATATTAAAATATTGAAATGGTAACCTGTCTTATAGTAAAAGCGAAACGTCCCTAGTGACCCAAAAAGTAGGAAAATACCTAGATATTGCAATTGACTGCACGCTTACTTTCAGAGCCCAGATACGGCATGCGGAACTAAGCAGCAAAGGCCACGGAAATGTTAAGCAGATTTATGGCAAACATCGGTGGGTCAACACAGAGGTAAAGAAGGCTAATAATAGCGGTCACAAACTCAATTTCCCTATACGGCAACAAAATATGGGGATATGCGCTAAACTGCAAAGCCAAGCATAAAGCACTGAAGGCTATGCAAAGAACACTCAGAGTTGCCTCGCCGCACTGAAGTCTTTGCGATCAGCGTCGACCTCGTGGCCCCGGAATAAATGGATGCGTGGCACTCTAAAAAGAAACACCTCATCATTAGCAACGCGGAAAGAAGATGTCAAACCATGATGCGATGGCAAAGGCAATGGGACACTGAACAGACTGACAGTTGGACAGCGAAACTCATTTCATCAACACGCAAATGGATACAAAGGAACTTCGGAGAAGTGTACTACTTCTTAATTCAGTTCCTTTCGCGCTACGGGCACTTCCGGAAATACCTATACCGCATGGGCGAAGCGATCCCAAGTGCATATACTGCGAAGCGCCAAGCGTGGACGCTGAACACATGTTTTTTAGTTGTGACAGATGGTTCGCGGAAAGAGATTCTCTGAGGAAGCAGAATGGCGGCATCATGCCGAGTAATATAATCAGCAAATAGCTCGAATGCGAGGACAGCTGGAACGCGATAAGGAGATTCATCGAGGACGTACTACGGAAAAAAAGGATAGACCCCGACAGAATGAAACAAAGCCTCATAGATAGAGACACAAGAAGACGAGCCTATAGGATGAAAGCTGGCTACAAATACGCTGGACCCAGAGACGTGGATGAATAGAATTGGTCCTTTGTGGATGCCATTTTGGGCTCTCCCGAAGTAGAGGACGGAAAATTTTAGTGGCCAAACCACATGACGCGGCAGGCGATAGTCGCTGTAAGTACAACAGCATTTTGAACACCACCTGACGCCCCAAAAAAAAAACAATAGTAAGAGCGACATACAAACGAATACATTGCGTCCCATCGAGGGCTTAAAATTTGTATTCAACTTGCGGCTTTCTCTTAGAAACTGACACAACTTCATGATTTCATCTGCCTATTTTGGTATGCAATTAAGAGCCCTTATAAAGTACATAAATTTATGCCTAATCCAACTCGACTCCGTACTTTTCAAAGACACGTTGTGCCAATAGAGTTAAGGGGACAGATTCCTGTAAACGCCCATATTTTCCCTGATTTTCATTAAAATTATTTAAAATGAATAAGTCAATATATTTTTTTCAAAATTGGCATACAGTTTATTTATACATTAAAATAATATAATTTTTTTTTTATTTTAATCATTTAAAATGGCGAATGTACACTCACTTCTTCCAGGAAGGTCGCAGCGGGGCTTCTCAATCGATAGGCATTGGAGCATCGGCATCAGTGACCTGAATACAAAAAACTAAAATTTTTTTTGTTTATTAATGTCATAATTTCTATATATATACTACATATAGTATATATGAATTAACAATAAATGGAAAAAAAATTCGCGGAATAAAATGCTTAAAAAAAATTAATTTAGGGGCGAATTTTCCTACTATTTTTGCTTCGAAAAAATTATTTTCGGAAACTTGTATTCACATAGAAAGTAATATTATAAAAAAGATGTGTGCAAAATTTCAGGGAGATCGGTCAATAACTTTTCGAGTTATCGTGCATGCCAATTCGAAAAATATAGTTTTGAGAAAAACGCGTCTAGAGTCGGCAACGTAACTATACCTCTCCCAGCGCTCGAACGCAAAGAATAGAGTCGTCACGGTTGACGATCTATAATATAGGAAATACTTAAATTTACGTTTGTAAAAAGTTTTTTTTCGAAATTTTACAGATATCTGTCCCCTTAAAGTAATCATGCCATGCGTTGGATTATGAAAATAAATTCATCAATAAGCATTCCTTTCCTTTATCTCACAGTCATGCCTGTCATTAATTGAGAGTTCGCGTTCACATGTAATTGTCAATGGTCATTGCGTCAGTGGCCATTTGACTTGGTCGTAACAATTAGCCAGCTAGCCAGTCAGCTAGCGGACCTTACAAAAAATTACTCACACAAAATTCTAATTGTTGCATATGAATCAATACCGCACTGAAATTTACAAACACCAAAAACAAGAACAACCAACCAACAGATTTGAATTAAAGTAGCGCCATTAGGTTATAAAAAAAAACGAACTCAATCGCCGCACCATTCAAAAATGTGATTTACGACACTTTGGGTGTCCGAGTCAGTCAATGAGCAATCCCTACAGTTAACTAGGAGTAACAGCCGAAAAATTGAGGGGTGCACTTTTAATGGCTTCAATGCGCTTCTGGGTAATGCAACGAGTTGCTGGCGTTAGACACAATAAAAATAAAAAAAACATTTTTTAGCAATAATAGCAATTTGTGGTAGCAACAACAAACACCGCCAGAACAATTGTTAAATCGACAGTTTAGAACAGTTTAATGCGAGAGGGCGGCCATGACGGCGCTGTGTTGGTTGAGTGATTATGAGTTTTTTTTTTTTTGTTGCTGGCAGTGGCAGTAATATATTAGCAAAATAATTTGAAATGAAGTGATTTGTGCTTGTGCTTATGCTTGATGTTGGGCTTTGTTTTTGTTTAGCTTCCGTGTACATTTTAATAATAAAAGAATAAGACTAAAGAAAATGTTAAATAATTTTAGTTGAGAATGCATGGAGGACATGGATAAAAAGAGATTTTTAAAAATTCACATGTGCCTATTTATTTGTACACTAGACAAAGGTAAAGGCTGGATTAATATTATAAAAACTCAATAATTTTTTTTAAATTTATGTAATTTTTTTGTGAATCGGAATTTTCGATTTGTTTTCATCTAATACTTTGAATAAATATAAATAATATCTGATAAAAATAAAATACAATTCGACTTTTATTCGTCTCGCGTTTTATGTTATACATAGTACAATATGAATTTATGCTTAAAAAATTCCACCACTAAAGTAGCCTCACCTTACTTTTACTTTTAGACAACAGACATAAATTTTGGTAAACATTTTTAAACTCAACAATTCTTGTCGATATACACCAGATATTGACAATATGGAAAGTCTTAGAAAAAACCAATGAAGGGAGAATCGACACACGCCATCTTTTCGTCGACACGCACCATCTTGAAACCGCATTCGATAGCACGAAAAGCAGTTGCCTATAAGCCGCGAGATCTGAATTTCATATAGCCGAAAAACTAATACGGCTATGCAAGATGACTTTGATCAACACCAGTAACGTTATCAGTATTAGGAAAAACCTCTACAAGGCCTTTGATAAAAAACAAGAAGTCAGTCAAAGTGATTCGCTATCGTGGGACTTCTTTAACGTTACGCTGAAAATCATCGTGCGAGCCGCAGAACTTAATTGTTCAGGCACAGTTTTTTATAAGAGCGTAGAATTGCTGACGTATGCCGCCGATACTGGCATCATCCGCCTCAACAACCGCTGGATAAAAAAGCAAAAGGAATAGGCCTGATGGTGAGCGAGGACAAGACGAAGTACTCTTGCCATCAAACAGACAGTTGATGTACTCGCTTATCGGCACCAAAGTCACTGTTGACAGTTATGATTTCAAGGTTGCAAAAGACTTCATTTATCTGTGAACCAACATTTACACCAACAATACTATCAGCCTAGTAGTCCAACTGAGAATATCTCTTGCCAACAAGCGCTACTTTGAAGTAGTAAGGTCCTCGACGAGTAAGGTCCTAACGTATAGCTCAAAAGCTTAGACAACGACAACATCCGATGAGGCGTCCTTTGGAGTATTGAGAGAAAGATTTAGAACGTTGCGTCATACACATAGTGCATCGAATAAATACTTATCTAACGGCTCCGCTGAGTAGGCCATATCATGCGAATGTATAGGGTGTTTTTTTAGAGGTTAGGTTTTCAAGTTGGTCGCTTCTTAACACATTAGTGCCAAAACCTTAAGCCTGATTCGAGCGAAGGCTAGGCAGACGCACAGAAAGTGGTCCGCCGTCTCATCCTTCTCTCTCCATGCTGGGCAGAGTGCACCGTCTGAGATGCCTACCATTTTCATGAGCTTCGTTCATAGAAAGTGGCCCGTCATTAGTCAAACCAGCTGCCTACAATTCTTTCTGCTTAATAACAGGAGAATCTGTGACAGTCGGTCAGACATGACAAGTAGCATCAGTTTTGTCCATCTGCAGCCTATCTCAGCCTTCCAAGCTCGCTTGTGGGTTGAAGCAACCTGTTTGCTAACCATGGCTTCAAAAACAGAAAGGAGCGGCAAAATGAGCTCCGGGCCAAAGAAGTCACTCTCAGAGCCCATACTAGCTAAAAAGTCAGAGGTCTCGTTACCCGCGAGTATGTAGCTCAGCCAGGATTTGAAGGACTAGATGTGTTTGGAGGACTGTCTAAGGACATGAGCGCAGCTTTGCTGTCGCTGCAAACACATACAGATATGCCTCTCCACCTGTTTTTTACAACAAAGTTCAACAACAACACCTCCTCTTGAAACATTCCATGAGCAAAGTGTAGCCTTGTCCCGCCGGATTTCACATAGACACCAGAGCCGGAACTGTGCTCGGTCTTGGAGCCATCCATGAAAAAGCGAAAGCAGTGTTTGCCGGGCTCATTTTCAGCGCATGACCACAATTGGGCCTCTGGCAGCACCACACTGTACCTCTTTTCAAGTACGACTCCTGCATGAAGTCAAGGAGCATGGAGAGGATCATCGGATTGAAGTCCATGCCTTCTCTGTTGTCTAATGCCGTACAGGAGCCGTATCAATTCCAATTGTGTTTCAGCCTGCAGATAACCTTCAAGGCCTCCCCTTGGATGAAAATATCAAGTGGTGGTAAACTAACCAGAGCATCAAGTGCCGGGCCCGAAGTAATCGGAAAAAGTCCGGTGCAACATAGTACGTTGTGGTCTCGATAAGGTCCTCCTGACTCCCACGAGAGAGAGTCTACTCACCCAGACCACTAATGCATAGGTGATAGTAGGTCTTACCATAGATCCATGGGGTCTTGCTAGGAGAAGAACCCAACGTTTCCCCAAAGACACCATTGCACATCCAAAAGACTGTCAGTGGTTAGGATGTCTTTGTTTCAACGTGTGACTTCCAAAGGAGTTTACTATCGAGGATTACTCCAAGAAATTGGATTTCTTTGGCTAGCTAGATTGTGACTCCTTTAAGCTTAGGCGAAACGAGTCCACCAAGCTGCTTCTTCTGGTAAAGAGGACAATACCAATCTTGGTAGGTTTTGCCGATAGCCCATCAGGACAGCACCAAGTGTCAATCATATTCAAAGTTTTCTGCACTTTTCTACAAATTTTCATAAGCGAAAAGCCTCTTAACGGACAGGCAATGTACTCCGCATATACTTGTGCGTAGACTGCAGCATCATTTAAGGTGGTAAGTATAGGATCGATCACCATGTATCAGAGCAATGGAGTGAGCATACCACCTTGAGGGCAGTCTCTATTAACCCCAGATGACACCAGTATGTAGATCTTCTTCTTCTCGCACCCTGGCAATTCTTTGAACTTGCATCGAACGGATCCAATTCACTAGCTATAAAAAAAGTATATGCTTTTATCTGGTTTACTTTTTCTATTTTAAATCTAAAGGCTTACAGATGTAAATTCGAACGCTATTTGGAATTTAGCGTAACAAAGGACTTTAGCTTTCGAACTTTTATCTTGCTACCATTTAATCTGCACCAAATATGCCACCGCTCGCAAGTTCTGATTCTAACTCACTTTACATTTCTCAGCCCCAATGTGGTTTTTTGTGATCAGTTTGCGGTCAACGAGGTTACGACTATCTTTGCAATACGGATTGCAAATACTTTTCGAAATTGTGTAATAAGCAATTGTTTACCGCTTAATGTCACTTTTATTGCATTATTCTTTTTATTTGTGGTGGTTGTTGCTTAATTTGCCTCGCAGTCATTTTGACAATTTCGCATTGTCATTACTGTTTATACTTTTTGCCTCCTTTGCCTGCTATACAAATTCAAATTTAAACAAATTATGACATGATCTACAAGTACAACAGAAAACCGTTCAATTTGCTGCGATTGTGGGTTTGTCAGTGTCAGCAAGTTGCTACTGTTGGTGTAGTAGTGCTGTTATAAGGTTTTTTGAGCTACTTTTTTTTTGCGATTTTGCAATGTGGGCTTTAGCAGCGTGCGCTCCTGGTAGTTTTTGGCAGTAATGCATTTTTATTATTATAAAATTTTGCAAATATTCATTTAGAGCCAAATGCAAATAAGTGATTCATCTTCTTTTTTTTACTCACGCGTATTGTATGACCCATTCTATGCACTACAGCCAGCCAACGCTGGCTGTTGCCCACTTGATTACTTCTAAAACATTGAATTTCAGCCATGACCTTTAAACGGGATTAGCTTCACACTTTTTAATTCGAAGTTTATAATCGAAAATCTTATTTTAGGTTGCTGCTTGCATTGAAGGGGGAAACAGCTACTTTACCATTTCCCCCCGCTACTCTACTTTTCTTTGTCTTACTTTTGTACTTTTTTGCCATTTGGATTGTCTTTTCTATTACCGGCTAGCATTGCCCTTGAAATAAGCTATTTTATGGTAAGTGCTTTTGTGCGAATGAAAGAAAGAAAAAATAATAAAAAAACAAATTGAGCCAATAAAAAACTAAAATGAAATCAAAAGTTCACACAGTGATTCCGGTTTGTTTCGTTTGGCGATTATTGACTGATCTTAAGCCTTTTGTGTGTGCAGGTGTGTGTTTGTGTTTAAATGAATTTGCGTTTGCTCGCACGAATTCCCGCTCAAAGTTCAGAGACCTGAGTGATTGTACAAAAGGAAATACTTAAATTTGTGTGAAAAAATAAAAAAACACAAAACAAGTAAAACCGAAATGAGATAAAAAAAATTGAACCATTCAATTCGTTGAACCATCAAAAAAGCGGAAAGTGGCAAATATGTAAAAGAGATTAAATATATTTTGCCCATGCGTGTGTGTGTACACAGTAATAATAATTACCGTTTAAAATACAAAATTAAACAGCTGGGGGCAAGCCCTTAATATTCAAATATCAATTATTGCGTACATACGATAACTGACCAACAAATTTTAGAGAATGTAAAGTCTTATGGGAAAAATTAGAAACAATTAAGTAGCAAAGAAGAATGTATGTACATTTGATTAGTATTTATGTTTGCATGATATAAACTAAATTATTTGAAGCATATCCAATTTTCCAATCTTTATAGGTTAATACATAATTATCTTTATACCACCTTGAACAAAATGTTCCCGGAGCAATCGCCAGGTGACGCTCAAATTTAACTGATTTGAGTTCTGTTTTTTATGTTAATTTGATCGCTATTACAATAGATTCGATTCGATTTGTGAGGGTTGGACAAGACCAAGCACTCAATCCGGAAGACCATTGTACTACATCCGGATAGATTACTGGGGAAGGAATAGATACATAGACAGGATAGACAAAGTATGGCTGATAAGACGGAAAAAGTGGTTTGATTCATAGATGAATCTTACGAGATTCGCAAGAGATTCAACAGCCTAAGCCTGGTTGAAGAAAACGCCGGACAGTTATAGAGAAAATGATCTGTAGTGTCTTCATTATCAAAACAGAATAAACATATTGAGCCGCCAATGATTCCGATGGTAGTCATATGCTGACCATAGGCATTGTGCCCTGCGATTACACCCGCCAATACTCTCAGGTCCTTCCTACGAGGTTTTAGGAGAAAGGTCGCTAATTTACTGTTTGGTTCTTTCACAAAGCTCTTGGCTACTCTGCAGGAGATCAACTCAGACCAACGTCTTCAATGGGTAGGCCTCATGAAGTCATCGATCCATAGTTGAATCGATGTAGAATTGACACCTTGAAAGGGTTCAGCCTTCCTTAGCGATTTATCGCCATTGCTTGACATTTGCAAAAGTTACGCCGTCTTGAGAACATCTAGCTCTGCACGTATTATTGAGCTATTTCGTTAATAATGTTCTAAAGAAAACAGCCATTTACGAGTGGCTTGAATGCTTCAGAAGAGATAGTAAGTCCATTGAGTATGACGAACGCAGTGGCAGACCGTCGACATTGAAAACAAATGAAAACATCAGCAAAGTGCAGAAAAGTTGATCAATAACCACAAATTAACCATCAGAAAACTGGCAGAGGACTTGAACATTGCTTATGGATCCATTCAGGACATTGAAGCTGATGATTTGGGTTTGCGTCGTTTTGCTGCAAAGTTGGTTTCAAAACATCTGAATGTCATGCAAAAAAGGGGCCGCACTGATATCGCCAAAGACACGATTTACAAGGCTGAATCCGACCCAACATTCATCAAGCGCATCATTACTGGAGACAAGACGGAAGTTTATGGGTACTACAGACATCAGATGAGGGAGTGGGAAGCTCCGAATGAACCAAGACCAAAAAAAAACCAAGTCGATTTGAGATAAAAAAGAAAGTGATGCTCTCAATTTGAAGGTATTATACACCACGGATTTTCGCCAAAAGGTCAGACAGTTGATAAGGACTTTTATTTGAGTGCGCTTAGACGTGAATTTTTACCCAAGAACGAAACGAGTACCCTCGAATAGCCATTGAATTCACCTGATATGTTTTCCTGAGAATTTGTAATGTTTGATCGAGTCAAAAAGCCACTACGAAGAACGCGTTTTAACAGCCGAAAGGAAGTAATGGAACAATCGAAGACGGCTCTGATGACTATACTAAAAATTGAGTTCCAGAAATGTTTCGTGAGCTGGATCAAACGCCGGCATAAGTGCGTTGCTGCTGATGAGGAGCGCTTTGAAGATGATAATAACACTTTTGAGGAATAAACTTATATATTGAGTTTTCTGAATATATTCCCGAACATATATGGTACACCCACGTCACTGTTGACAGTTATGATTTCGAGGTTGTAAGAGACTTCTTTTATTTAGAAACCAGCATTAACACCGATAACAATGCCAGCCTTGAAGTCCAACGGAGAATCTCTCTTGCCAATAAGTGCTACTTTGGACTAAGTAAACAATTGAGTAGTACAGTTTTCTCTCGACGAACAAAACTATCACTTTATCATCATGATTGATGCGATAACCGCTTAAGCGACTTTTGCCGAGTTTAACTAAGCGCACCAGTCCTTTCTTTCTCGTGCTATCCGGTATCAGTTGGAAAACCCAACTGACACCAAGTCCTCCTCAACCTGATATTTCCAACGAAGCCGCTGGATCTTTATTCACTGCACTATGTCTATGTCGCCGTAAAGCGCATACAATTCATTGTTCCATCGCCTGCGATACTCGCTGTCGCCAAGGTGTAAAGTTCCAAACATGTGCCGTAGAATCTTTCTGTCAAACACTCTTAGATACACCTCATCGCATATTTATCATCGTCTAAGCGTCTGCGGTATACCATAGGACGGGTATGATGAGGGATTTATAAAGAGTTAGTTTTGTTCGTCGAGGGAGGACTTTACTACGCAATCGCCTACTTAGTCCAAAGTAACACTTGTTATTTAGGAGGCTTCCGTATGTAGGAGTCCACGCGAATTGGGAAAGTACCTGATTGCCATTCACATCCTCTGGATAGCTCCCAAACACCCGCTTGAGAGCGAGCTAATGGGAGAAGGCGAATCCACTCAGGATATCTGGTTGCGCGCTGGATATCTGGTTTCCCGCCACTTAAAAATCCGTCCCCAATGAAAAACCACACAGAGCCTTTGATGAGAGCATCAAATATTATTCTAGGGAAATTCAACTTGAATCAGGTAAAACGCCCAAGTCTTTAAGTTCTTCAACGCACTGCAGGGGAGAACCAGCAATACAATACGAAGCATGCAAATGAAGGGAACTATTGTTGTATGCCATCTCCGAACAGCAGTTGATTTTTTATGAAACGTTTTTTATGGCAGAAATTCACTCGAAGGTTTGCCATTTCCTTCCGAGGGGCGACCGACCGACTTTTTTCGGCTACGGCGGCTATTGATATAAGATCTCGAAATATCATCATTTCAGCAGCTTTGCCCACAAATTTATGAGGTACGTTATATCATATTTACAATGTTGCAACAACAAAAACAGAATACAAAGTGAGTATAAAGTTATGTGATACTGATCGCCTTGAGACCTACTCTGATTAATTCGTATTAGTGTGCATTTTATAAGAACGATTTTCTTCTAACCGGCAAGAATGCGATTTAATTATAGCATACTTTTATTGCTGAAAATAATATACTATTAAAACCATGGTCCATTATAGATTCCATTGCCAAAAGGCTGTCTCATCACATTGACCAACGTAATTGTCGATCAAAGTATACATTTTTCGTGCATATGTTAATTGCATATTATTTAAAACAATTAATACCGTTATGAAACTATTATTAAGTTATTAGGCAGCTTCAGAAGCTACTAAGCAATATTTTCGAACGAAGATATCCAAAAAAGCTGCCAAATGTATAGATAAATGAAAAATTAGTTATTAGTTTTTATGCGCATAAATTTGTATGTCGATTTTTTTATGAAAATAAATTTATATAATATTTCTCTTAAAAGGCAGCTATTAAATATCCGCGCATTCTTCAATGCACGCAGCATTTAAAAGACAGACTATACAAATATAGCCCCTATGATTAGCAACTCGGCTAAATCCAACTCATATTCATTATACTCGTACCGGTATTTATGGCCGCTTCGAAGGCAGCAAACAGAAAACTGTGAAGAAAAAAGATATACATAATGATTGTCTTAAAAATGAGCCGTAGATATCACTCAAATACACTTTACAATTCTACCCCCAACACAAAGCCACATGCGCCTCATAAGTACGCGTCCGCTTGACCAAAGTGCCTGACTTTGACTACTAAAACTTATATGCAAATACAGTATCCACTCAGTTATAAGAACACTGGCTGAAGTGAGTGTTGGTAATGAGGAAAAACCACAAAATTTATGGAAAAAAATCACTTGATGTTTTAAAGAGTGAAAAGGAAGATTTGTATTGAATTTTCTTGAGCCTTTTTTTGTAGAATTTGTTCTTACCCGGAATAAGTAGAGCAAATTCTGTTGCGTAGCAGTTAGTCCTCCCTGGAAATAGTAAATGTTGCTTAACGATTTACAACAGGGATTTCCTTACAGAATTCATAACGAAATAAACTATGACCTCAGTTTTGTGCTCATTTCACAAGAAAGTTCTAACATTGCTCTTTCTCGATTATTAAGAGTTCAAAAGGGGATGACAAACACAATAAAGTTTTCGAAAAAACTTATATATATAAATAAAGCTCAAACAAAATAAGCATATTCTGAAAGTATAATATCTTAAAAATATTGTGTAAAAATTTCAAGTGAATTCGACAAACACTTTTCGAGTTATTCAACAATTAACTAAGGGCGCTCGGACGTTCCGGTAATCGATAGCAAAACTTTAAATGAGTTTTTCTCAAAACCATGTTTTTGGAACTGGTGATCACTTTAACTTAAAAACCACTTGGTAGATTTCAATAAAGTTTATACTGCTTTTGAAAAACATAAAGATCTCGTGCCTGATCGAAGGATTTTTTTTTTAATTTCGATTTTTTTTAAGAATTAATTATCGGTTTTTTTCTCGAAAATCTGAAAAATATTTCCTGAGAGCGCCATATTGTTAATTTCGAAAAAAAGCTTCGATCAGGCAAAAGATTATCTATTAATAAAACTAATTTTTCTTGTCCGATTGATTTTGGATGAATCTCCAAGTTCTTGTGATGAGCACCGCAAGGGACTTCTGGACAAACGGGCTCCACACAAACAGCGATAGCTTTTACAATTATAAATTTTTTTTTTGTTCGAAATTTTGCTAAAGTCAAGTCGAAACATGATGTATTAATGCTATGTTTTTATTTTTGTAAAATAAAGCAATTAACTAGCAAAGAAAAATTATTGAAAATCATAATTTTTTCGGGCCTCTGACTACCCCTAACCCCTTAAAACACAACTGTAAGTAAAATTAAAGCGCTTCCCGTAAAAGGTGAACTTATTAAAAATGAGTCCGTAAGTCTTTCCATTTGTAGAGAGATTTGCAGGTTTTATAGGATTTAGAGGAAAACATTTCCTTTCTCAATAATTATAAAAACTTAGCCTTCTCTTTATAAAAAGTTGCAGGGTTCAGTCCGCGAACTGTTTTCTGAAAAATAATGAAAGTTGGCAAATAATCGGCTGTGTGGCACTTTCAAAACCAAAACTAGTAAAACTAAATGCAATACTTATACTTATACTTATACTTATACTTATACTTATACTTATACTTATACTTATACTTATACTTATACTTATACTTATACTTATACTTATACTTATACTTATACTTATACTTATACTTATACTTATACTTATACTTATACTTATACTTATACTTATACTTATACTTATACTTATACTTATACTTATACTTATACTTATACTTATACTTATACTTATACTTATACTTATACTTATACTTATACTTATACTTATACTTATACTTATACTTATACTTATACTTATACTTATACTTATACTTATACTTATACTTATACTTATACTTATACTTATACTTATACTTATACTTATACTTATACTTATACTTATACTTATACTTATACTTATACTTATACTTATACTTATACTTATACTTATACTTATACTTATACTTATACTTATACTTATACTTATACTTATACTTATACTTATACTTATACTTATACTTATACTTATACTTATACTTATACTTATACTTATACTTATACTTATACTTATACTTATACTTATACTTATACTTATACTTATACTTATACTTATACTTATACTTATACTTATACTTATACTTATACTTATACTTATACTTATACTTATACTTATACTTATACTTATACTTATACTTATACTTATTCATTATTTGTTTATTCCGTCGTGTATTTTTTTCTGGTAAATTTCTGATTTTACGAAAAAAAATTTAACGATTCATCAAGTTGATAATATTCTCAAGAATATCTTACATCAGCTGATTTATGCCACTAGCAAATGTCTACTTGAGAGCATTGATATACACACAGCTGCATGGATTATCAAATATTTTTAGGTTTTAGATTTCTAAATTTTTGCATTATATTCATTAATAAATGAAACACCAAAGAGACGCAATTATTTCTTTTGCAAATTAGATTAATTTTCATTTTAACGAGAATGAAAATGCAAAAGGGTGCTTACACTTAGAAAAGTTTACAGATTTTCCGAATAACGAATACAACTTTAACGAATTCTGTTTGAAATCCCCTTATATTTTTTTTTGGAAAGAATAATTTTACGATTATTTCATGACTCCAATAAAGGTACTTCCCGTTACCTTACTGTTAAGGTTGTTCTCTCATTATTCTCGTTTGACAGAATCAGTTTGTCATTTGAGAGGTCTACAAGAAAGATATACAAGGAGCAGACAGACTAATTGGAGACTTTAATAAAAAATTCTTCAGGTTCCGAAAACTCCTTTTTACATCTAGTGACAAGCTGTATTTGGATGTCGAACTTTTTGAGCTATTCAGAAACCGCCTTTCCAGTTAAAGCAATAGATGGCACCTACCGCATTCGGTTCTTCAGCGACAAATTGTTTTAACAAAGCCCAATGGATTAGATCGATTGGCACGTACTGAGCATGCCGAAAGAGCGAAATGCTAGGAAAGCTCTTATTTTACACCGATTGGAGGAACAAAAAGAGGGCGCCCACGAAAGAGATGGTTAGATAACGTCGAATCAGATCTTAAGGAAATGAACGTACATAACTGGAGAGATGAAGCCAAGGGTAGAGGAAAGTGGTGAAACATTGAAATGAAGCTAAGAAGAAGAAGAAACCTACTTTAACCAGAAATAAATTATAATACAGAAGAGCCTGTTATGTTCTTTTTTGTTTTTTGTCAACTGATTCGCTACAAAACGAAGCGTTCAGCCAAAAAAGCCGAAAGGGCATAACTCACTTTGCTGACGTATAAAAATGCTTTGGACAAAGGGAAATAAAATTCCTGGTACGAATATTAGGGAAAGCAAACATTTTTAGCTGCAATAAGCATTTTTTTCACCTGATTATGACTTTTTTAAAGCCTTTGAATACCGAGTTACAATAATTTTTGGAAAATTATTTTCCCCCTATGTTCGTTGAAAAACTCTTAAACAACAAAGGTTGCATAAATATTGAACTGTAAATGTGTGGTCCGTTTGAGCCATAAAATATTGGGCCCAAAAAGGTTTTCCGACAAAAACGCTCGAATTATGGACACATCTTAGTTATTTACACCTCGAAGAATATGCAAATGAATCAGATGTCTTTGGTTTACATAAGCGAGTGGGTACAGTAACTAAAATGTGCTTGTGTATATAGTAAATATATTTTAATATTTATCTAATTGTATTCGCTATTGTGCGAGTCCGTGGCGGTGAGTTCGCTCAAGATCTCTCACGGCTTCAAGGCGGTCACGTAGACCAACTAACCAACCAAGCGACCATCGCACACATGACTGACCGCTTGGCCGTTTGGTTGGTGGTCGGGAGACGTTAGAAGCGGTTGACGGGTAGCCGTCCAATTGCCACTGCATTGCGGTAGCAACGGTCCATTAGCCAACTCAATAAGACTAATACTGGCGTGCTGGTAATTGTTAGCCATGCGCGTGGTTACAAGAATTCGAAATTGTACGTATGTATGTGTATTTGTGTGTAAATGCGTACATATTTATGTAGGTATATGCAGTCTGTGAAATGTAAATTTTATTATAGGAATTAATTGTTGATAATTGCATTTTAAGTCGTAAGGTTAACAATGGGTCGTTGGAATTATTATAGTTTACACATGGATATTAATATAAAATAAACGAATCACTATACACACACACACATAGCCATAATATACATAACTTGTTATAAACTCATGCGGTGCTTCTTGGCGTTATTAACTTTTCCGTTTAACCCGGGAAATATCGGGGAGATCCACAAGTATCATCGTACCAGGGATAAATTAAATTGCGGTTACTTAAACCAAAATTTCATTGGAGTTGTCGACCTCTCATTCATTTGCGTCTACTTTTCATTAGAATAGTAGGATGACTCAAACAGATATCGCCTTAGAATATGCAGAAGCGCGCTTGTACCCCTACGATGCCCATATCGGACTCTGCGTCAAGTAAGACGAAAAAGCGTTGTTTTCTTTTCTAGCCATCATCTGCTATTCAGCCGAATCATCTGCTATTAGAATTTGATGGATCGATAAAACTATAGCTGTTTCAAACACCTCAGACACCCCCCTAAAGACTTCAGGACGACCAGCACGCGGGGCATCCTCCACGTCGCAGTTACCACTTCGGAATTTTGAAAACCACTTTTGCGCAGTCCTTACACTCACGGTATCCTCTCCGTGAACAGTGTTTATTTCTGCAGCAGCAGTTGTTGCATTTTTACCACTTTTATAAAAAAAAAATACAAAATATGCCTCTTATACGCGATCGAACATTCCATTTTATTTTTTAACAATCACTTGTTGATGCACAATATATCAAAGAAAATATAAATAGTTCCGTTATAATCCGCGAATAATTTTTTGTATGCAAAAATTGTACAAAAGTGAAATTATGGGTGAAATACGCACGAACTTATGGAGTGACCTGATATTTTCAATCAGATTTGTTATTTTGTTGGATAATCCCATCTGTCGAAGTTTATAAATTAATGACCTCCTCGCACCCTGTCGGAAGCCGCTTTAAAATGCACAAAGTATGCATAGACTTTTTTTTTCATTGAACTTTAAATGTACTATAAATGCAAGATTGTATATGTTACCCACCGTTGAGTAGTTTTTTCTAAAGCCGGAATTCTCTGAACATTCTGGAATTCAGTGAGCATGTTGATGTTTTCTATCCAGTTTGTCAGTCTTGCATTAATCAATCCCTTTTGCGATATAGTTTATAAAGGCTATTCCCCAATAATTACATGCTATATTTGCATTTCTTTTTTTAAAGATTGGGAAAACTGTTTTTTTTTTTTTTTTAATAGTGCAGCACACTATTAGAAATTGAAAACGCGGCGAAATGCTTAAATTTTACTTACTTAAATCTTACCTAATTTGCTTGTTTATACTCACTTTTCAGTCTTCAACACATAATTTTAAATAATAATTTTTTCTGCTAATTATAATGTTTCTTTTATTACTTGACGAGTGTCGTTAGATGTACCGCTAGAAGAGTGCATTGTATGCCTGTTCTTACTTGCCAAAAACTTATGATGGAATATAGTTGGCTTGGGCACTCCTATTATTTTGAACACAACTGTACGTATATACATATTTATGTATTTTATTTTACCAGAAATGTCTCGTTTGTCAGTATTCGAAGATATACAAATGTACGTACTTGTCCTAATATTTAAATGATTATTTTTACAATTTCATTTTATGCTTTATTAACAGAAAATCATTGCCAAGGTAAATCAAGGCGAAGTCATGCTTGGTTGCTGCAAATCAATGGCGAGCAATTTGCCTGCAACGAAAGCTTATAATGGTGCATTAACTAAATGGTGTTGAAATATGATTAGTTGCGCGTACTTTAAAAAATGTGTACTAGCATGGCTATGTATATACATACAGACATACACATATGTATGTATCGGCAAGCATTTATTCAAAAGTGGGTCATATTCGTGAATGCCATGAATTCTGTGTTACATAAAAATCTGATATCTTTGTAAGCTGTACGTAAATAATTATTTTAAGCGTTGCGCACTGTTATGAGTAAATGTTGCAACGGCACTGTTGAATGCAATTTGTGAACTTCAAACTATGACAAATTTTAGGGGCAAATTATATAAAGTTTTTTTTAATAAGAGATGTTATTTTGATATTCAAAGAGAAATACTATTTTTTAATATAAATGATCGGATGTTTATTTCATTATAAAGAGGAAGGCAAATGACCACCACGACCATGCTTACAGAACAGTATCCTTTTCATGAAATTTTCCATAACCGAATGGCAAAGTAGCTGCGCAATGTCCTCGACAGCCTCACGAATTCCATCTTTGAGGTCTTGAGTCGACTCTGGGCTGTTGGCCTAGACCTTCTTTTTCACGTGGCCCCAAAAAAACAAGTCACAAGGTGTTAAATCACAAGATCTCGGTGGCCAATTGCGACCACCTCTTGGAGAGATAGCACGGTCCGGACACTTTTCCCGTAAAAGATCAATGGTTTCGTTGCTTGTGTGTCACGTAGCGCCGTCTTGTTGAAAATAAGCGTTGTCGAGATCAATACTATCCAATACCGGCCATAAAAAATCGTTAATCAACTCTCGATAGCGCAATCCATTCACCTGTAACACCTGTTATTGGAAAACCCATAGTTCAATTCCGATGTGGATAGAAGTGAGAAACTTTCAATTGATTTGACAGGCTCTTTTAGTAAAGTCAAAGGGTACGAGGGCTGCCTTTTGTATTTTGCGCCTTTGTAACACTACGTGTAGTGAGCTTTAATCCGATATTTTAATCGAAAAGTTTGGTATCTTTTAGTATAAACTTACAACAAAATTTTTGTTTTCATTGAGCTGAAAGATGGAATTTACCCGTGAAAGTACGAGGGTCGTTTTAGCAGCCCTTGAAAAAATAAAAACTACTCAAAAGGCTAGGAGTAGTCAGTATTTTCAAAAAAAAATTTTTTTTGCATTTTTTAAAGTATAATATAATATTGCGTGAAAATTCGAAGGGAATCCGACTCTTCGATGCTTTTCGAGTTATTCAACAATTAACAATGGGCGCTCGGGCGCTACGGCGCGTTCGAGAGCAAGTAGCTAGCAGCGGTATGCTGAAAAAATTGATGCTGCACGTATGAAAGTGGCAGATAAGTGCTAACGATAACACTCGAGAAGGTAGAATGCTACGTAGGCAACAGCAAATCGATATTTTGAAAGCTGTTATGACGGTTGAAGAACTATAATATGGCCCAGGAGTAGATGACACAGTGTAAGTAATTAAATAATTCGTATAATTCTACATAAATCGATAGCAAAACTTTAAATGCTTTTTTCTCAAAACTATGTTTTTTTAAGTGGTGATCACTGTATGTGATGGTAGATTTCAAAAAAGTGTATACTGTTTTTGAAAAACATAAAAATCGAAGGATTTTTTTTTCAAAAATTTAAATTTTTTTTAACAATTTATTATCGGTGCTTTTCTCGAAAATCTGAAAAATAGTTCCTGAGACCGCCATATGTATTGTTAATTTTGAAAAAAGGTTCGATCAGGCTCAAGATTATCTATTAATAAAACTAATTTATCTTGTCCGATTGATTTTGGATGAATCTCCAAGGACTTGTGATGATCACCGCAAGGGTAATCTGTTCAGATAAACAGCGACAACTTTTGCAATTAATTTTTTTTTTTTTGAAATTTTGCTAAAGTCAAGTCGAAACATAATGTATTAATTCTATGTTTTTATTTTTGTTA
>JAYXIM010023531.1:0-38753 GCA_037575425.1 Anastrepha fraterculus | reverse complement strand
GCCCATATTACTAAAGTTATTCATGAGATACCGATAGAACTCCAACAGCGAGTCATTCAAGATTACGAATGCCCATATTGAGGCGCAGTTGCGGCAAACTGTTGAAGGGAATCATCTTTAAAAAATAAAGAATGACCAATCAATTGGAATTTTCGTGATTTTATTTCTATTTAAAATCCGATACTTTTAAATTAATCACCCCTTATATGTGTATATTAAAGCAACTCTTCCGAAAATGCAAGATCACTTTCCCTACTTTCGTTGACTTGAAACTTATTTTAGAAGGTGGCAGCATATCCTTATATTTATAGAAACTGAACTGCCGTGGTGAAAAGAATTTCAGAAAAACGAGCGACGAGTCAAAATCAAATTCTAATATTTTTTTATTTTCATACGCCTTAATGTTTTTGTTCGTTCCATTGTGATTCGGATTTACTTATTTTTTTCCGTAAAATTTTTGTTTTACTATTTTTTTATAATATTGAGCGTCCTTTTATTTCCCTTAATTCGCGACGAATCCAAATCAAATTCAATTGTTTTTTTGTCTGTATTTGTTCCATTGTGACTTGAATATATTTTATTTTTCATTCAAACACTTTTATTTTTACATTTTGTTTTGTTTTTTTACTATTAATTTTTTTTAGAATATTGAGCGTGGTTTTTATTTCCTTTTATGTGCCCTTATGCAGGTGTCCACCTTAGTAGGTGCGTCTATTTTTATGAATAAAATACAGGGTGACCGACGAGAATCTGACGTGTTTGGGATGGCTAGTACTCTGCCGGTGAGAGGAGTAGGGAGGCGAATTACAAGCCAGTAATCTCGCCATTCGATGTCGTTTCAGTAGCTATGGAGCGGTGGACGGTTGAACATCGCATGTTTGCGTATGACGCATTTGTGCAGAATGGTGGGTCTGTTATTACCGTGCAGCGACTTTTTCGTGTGCGTTTCAATCGTGGGCGTTGTGGAACCGTTCCAAGCCGCAACACGATTCTCAGTTGGGTTCATAATCTACGAACAACAGGATCTATTGTGAAAAAGAAGCCACCAGGTTCGACTAAGACAGCAAGAACACCAGACAATTAATTTCACGTTTTGGCGACATCCCGTGGCCCCCAAGATCACCTGACTTGAGCACTTGTGACTTTTTTCTGTGGGGGTATCTCAAATCACGTGTATACTCTCACAAACCCCGCACATTGGCAGAACTGAAAGAGGCAATCAGGAAAGCAGTGGCTACAATTGATGTTGAACTGATGACTCGTGTGATGGCCAATTTTTGGAGAAGGCTGGAAAACTGCATTCAGGAGGATGGGCACCACTTATGCGACGTTATTTTTCACAAATAATATTCATCTTCAAATGGCATGTCATGACAATGAATTTTGTGTATTAAAATAAAATATTTCATTTAAAATAACTGTGTACTGTTCATTTCAAAATCGTCAGATTCCCATCGGTCACTCTGTATATTAAAAAAGCTAAAAATATTTACTTATTTATGAGGCAATCTTACCTATACAAAACTTCAGAGTTGCATAGTCTTCTTAACCCATCAACAATTCAGTGTGAAAATTTCAATTTGCAAAATTGTTTGCCACATATTTCTGCAACAAGCGGCAGCACACAGCTGAGAATGAGTAGAATGGGTGGTGCAGTGAAGCAGCTGAAACGTGAGCTATTCCACAATAGGGAAATGTAAACACCAGCAACAATGAAATATTAGGAAATGTAATAGCATTAAAAGAAAACAAAATATCGCACACACCTGTCGATAAAAAAACAAGCAGCAGCAGCAGAAAGCCGATTCCGGCAACACTTTACCTATCCACACATATACCTATAACTGAAAAGCGTTTACATACTTGTGTACGTACATACATATATATGCACATACAAATATGAGTGCCCCATACAGAAGAGTTGCAGTTGTAGCCAATTCCACAATACTTGAACTTCAATGAAACAAACAAATTTTCAGCACATGAAACGTTAGCAAAACAGCAAAAATTGTATAAAATTGCATGCAACTAACAATAAAATAACAAAAAGCGCCACAAAAGCTAAATGTTAAGCAAAAATTGGAGTTTTTCAACAACAGCACAACTTTTTGTTTGAAATTTTAATAACAATAAGCTAACGGTTGTTGTTGAAATGTTTTGGTATGTTTTACATGCATTAAATTTAAATTCGAAAACTGTGAAAGTTTTCTGAACTCCGCACACCGGGTGGTCTAAAGGCAAGCATGTTTTTAAAAGTGAATTAAAAATGAAAGAAAAAAGGCCAGCCGCACTTTTGAAGTGAAACTTCTTAATTTCTGGATTAAATTTAAACATTTTTATGAGGATTGAAATGATTTTTTATAAAATTACATACATTAATAGTGCATAATATTATTAATCATTTATTTCTGAAATTTGTACATTAGTCGGTGTTTCAATAGCCTGTACATTTTGTATTGGTGCAATAGCAGCAGTGGATTATTTTTATTTGGTCTTTTAATTTTTTTTTACATCAAGTCGAGAATATGATGTCATGTAAATGGCCGCCGCCACAGTTGATTGCCATTTGAGCCCTTTTTATGGCATTTTCCATCACTTTGGCCAAAACTTCCGGCGATAGGTCTTCACATTCTTGACGGATATTGCCTTTAAGAGCTGCAAGAGGCTGAGGCTTGTTGACATAAACCCGCGACCTCAAAAAGCCCCACAAAAAGAAGTCTGGAGCGGTCAAATCAGGCGATCTTGCTGGCCTGGCCGGTGCAAATCGCCAAAACGGGAGATTAGGCGCCCGGGAAATGCTTCCTTCAGCATATCGGTTGTGGCACGTGCAGTGTGTGCCGTTGCACCGTCCTGTTGGAACCACATGTTTTCCAATCCCAATTCATCAAGTTGCGGCAAAAAGAACTCGTTGATCATTGCTCTGTAGCGCTCACCATTCACAGTAACCGTTTGGCCCGCGACGTCTTCGAAGAAAAAAGGTCCGATGACTCCTCCAGCGAAAACAGCACACCATACAGTGACTTTGAGCGGGTGTAATGGCTCTTCGTGGGTTACACGCGGATTTTCAGTGCCCCAGAAGCGTAAATTTTGCTTATTTACGTATCCGCTAAGATGGAAATGGGCCTCATCACTCATGATTATTTTTGATGAAAAATAATCTTCCTCTTGGTGGTGATTAAGGATGACTTGAGCGTATGTTAGACCCGATTGGCGGTCAGCAGCTAACAGCTTTGTACGGAAACATCTTGAAATCTTGTACCAAACTTCGCTGTAAAGACCGTCGACTGATACCCATTTGCGTGGCACGTCGTCTGGTCGATGTCGACGGCGCTTTCATGACATCCTCGGCTACAGCAGCAATATTCTCTGCAGAACGGCTACTCCGGGGTCTGCCACGCTTGGCAGCATCTCGTGTTGTGCCAGTCTCTTCGAGGCGAGCTGCTAAACGTCGCAGTGTTTCAGCAGTAGGCGTTGGTTGGCGAGGAAATCTGCGACGAAATTCACGTTGTGCCAAAGGCACCGACCGATTATTGGCCAAATAAATAGTCAGCAATATTCCGCGTTCTAGAGCAGTGTAGCGTAACATTGTTTTTTAATGTGTATTTCGCATGTGTTTACTACACAAATGTAAAAACAGAACTGACATTAGGGGCCAATCGCAAAATTTATAGCATTTTCTGATAGGAGGATTACTTTAGCGCCAACTGTTACCTATGAAATGAGAATTTCAGCTATTAGTCCAGAGATGTCGCTAGGCGTATTTTAAACCTTCCCAAATGTCTTGTTTTTTTGTCTGTCATCTGTCAACAATATTCAGTTCATTGTTTGTTACGTTTTATACAACAATGCATTTTTGTGGCTCTTAAAAATGTCGAATTTCGTGCCTTCAAACTACGATTTGCGGACATCGTTGATTTTCTGTTATTAATTGAAGAAAAACGCTTCTCAAGCTCATCAAATGCTTACAGAAGCTTATGGTGGACATCCTCTAAGTAGACCACAGTGCACCAGTGGTGATTTTAGCGTGGAGAACGATGACCGTGGCCGGCCACCGAAAATGTTTGAGGACGCTGAATTGCAAGCATTGTTGGTTGAAGATGATGGTCAAACGCAAGAAATAATGACAGAGCAGTTGGGAGTGACCCAAAAAACCATTTCCAAACGTTTGAAAGACATGGGCATGATTTTAATGGTCGGAAGATGGGTGCCGCATGAACTAACTGAAAGGCAGCAAGAGAACCGAAAACCCACTTGTGAAATGCTGCTCTCCCGGTTCAAAAGCAAGTCTTTTTTGCATCGAATAGTTACGGGTGATGAAAATGGGTGTATTTCTTCAATCTCCAGCGTAAACGATCGTATGGTCCACCCGGCCACAAGCCGAAAACCAAGGGCCAAACCAAATCGCTTCGGCCGCAAGGCAATGCTGTATGTTTTCTGCGATCAGCGTGGTCTTATTTAGTAAGAGCTATGAAAACCAGGTGAAACAGTTGACGGTGCACGCTACCAACGACAATCGGCCGATTTAAACAGCGCTATGCACCGAAAACGCCCAGAAAATGACGATCGGCGTCACAAAGTAATTTTTCTTGATGACAATGCACGGCCACATCGAACAAAAGAGACCCCGTCTCCACCAAACGTACGATTGTGAACCACTAGTGCATGCGGCTTACTCACCAGACTTGGCGCCTTCCGATTATCATTTGTTTGCATCGATGGGCCACGCACTCTCCGAGCAGCGCTTCAGTTCGCACAAAGAAGCCAAAAAAATGGCTCGATGATTGGTTTGCGGCCAAAGATGGCCAATTTTTTTGACGCGGCATCCACAAATTGCCTGAGATATGGGAAAAATGTGTCGCTAGCGATGGCTATTATTTCGAAGATTAAATTTCTAACCATTTTTTGTAAATAAACGTTTGAAAAAAAGTCTCATTTCATAGGTATATACCTATGTTCTTGACTCGATTGTGTCGATATAGCGAGAAAATACGGCATCTATGGTTGTTCCTGATTTTGTTGTTGAAATATAGCGTTCATTACTCATTTGTAAATTCAGTTGATGTTCTAAAAATTCTGTTAATTTCATGGAAGTGTCCGATGCAAATTTAAATTGGAATCTCCAGTTAATATGAGAGGTTTCAGATCGTCGCGTTGAGTAAGAAGTCTACCACCATCACGCGTGCATCTTAATAACAAACCATGTAAAAATGCGATAATGTCGTTGATATGTGAATTCGGAGTTAAATAGGCACCCCCAATTACTATGTTTTGTTCATTGTTCACAAACATCACCGACATCTTCTGCTATAGCTGTATTTGGTGTTGACTGTACAGCGGTAAATCGTAAGTGTGGTGTGAGGACATTCACGGTATCATTTTTGTTGTGATAGATAGCGACTCCTTCGGTTGGAACATTACTTCTTTTACACTGGATGATGCAGTTGAAATTCGGTAAACTGATTGCCTCGCCTTCACGCAACCAAGTCTCATGCAAAGCTACTACATTGCATTTTTCCATACCTGAATACAACACGTCAGTAACATGGGCATGTAGACTTTGACAATTAAAAGAGTATATCGACAATACTTCGCTTTGTTGTATAAATTGAATCATTTGTTGATGAAGAGTTTCCGAACAATTCATAGACAGTCTTCGAAATTCTGCTTGCAATGATGACATTGTTGTTGATGGTCTCCGGGCCATGGTAGAACCTCAAATCATCATTGCGTGTAATTATAAACAATCCATCAATGGAAGTAACAAGTGACAGTGCGACATACACTAGCGATTGTGACTGCTTTTTATCGCATTCATAGACTATTTCAGAATATGTACCGCCCTAAGATTGGTGTATGGTTCTGGCACATGCACAAACTACAGGAAAAAAATGTACGTTTTGCATTTATAGTTTTATTGTGATTTAATGGTATTGTAGCTGATCGTCTAACTATCGGTGCTGATGTTTTACTAACGACTACGAAGCACCGCACAAAGCTGAAAAAGAGCATAGCTTATATGCCGTAGGCTGATAAAGGGTAGTTAAGTTTCGAGGACCGGTGTTGATTTTAAATAAAATACAATTTTTTAAAGAAATTATAGTCCTTTTTCTTTATTATGATAATATTGGTATGGCTCAATTACGATTGGAACAATATATCGGCCAAATGGCCGCCGCGGCCTCGACGGCACATCTCCATCCGATGGTCCAAATATGCGATGACGCTGAGGCATAATTGCCGCTCATTCTATGCCGTTAATGTGCCGAATTATCTCATCCTTTAGCTCTTGAATTGTTGCTAGCTTATCGATGTACATATTTCCTTTCAAATAATTTGAAAGAAAGAAGTCCAACGGTGTCAAATCACATGATATTGGCGGCCAATTGACATCGCCGCGACGTGAGATTATTTGGTCATCAAATTTTTCGCGCAAACGAGCCATTGTTTCGTCAGCTGTGTGACAAGTGGCACCGTCCTGTTGAAACCACATATTGTCCACATCCATATCTTCCAATTTGGGCCATAAAAAGTTCGTTATCATCTCACGATAGCGAACACTATTCACAGCAACTGCCTGACCGACCTCATTTCGAAAAAATACGGCCCAATGATGCCGCCGGCCCATAAATCGCACCAAACAGTCACTATTTGTGAGTGCATAGGTTTTTCGGCAATCACTCTTGGATTATCATTCGCCCAAATGCAGCAATTCTGCTTATTGACGAATCCACTGAGGTGAAAATATGCCACATCACTGAAGATGATTTTCTTCGGAAATTGGTCATTCACTGGTGCCATTTCCTGCCACCATTCTGACGATTGACGGCGCTTGAAATGGTCAAGAGGCTGTAGTTCTTGAGTTAATTGCATCTTGTAAGCGTGTAAATACAAGTCTTTATGGATAATGTTCATCAACGACGAGCGTGAGAGGTGCAATTGTTGGGTACGACGGCGAGTTGAGGTGGACGGCGCTTCAACCACACTATCGCGAACAGCAGCAATATTTTCTGCAGTACGAGCTGAACGAGCATGCACTGGTCTTTGCACATCTTCTACAGACCCGGTTTGCTCAAACTTTTGCACAATTTTTCCGATTGTGCGCAGCTTTGGACGATTAAATTGACCGAAAAAGTCACGAAGTGCGCAACGCCCGTTTTCATAATAAGCCTGAATAACTTTAACGCTTTGCTCGATTATGTACCTTCCCATGGTTCAAACTGAATTAATCTGAGATTGAAAAATGTTAAATCAAATGCAGAAAAAAGCTTGACGTTTAGGTGTGGTTTACATTCAACATCGGCCCTTAAAATTTAACCACCCACATTTCGTGACGGTTTTTTATAACGCTAGCTCGTGCGCCGCGGCCTTGAAATTATACTCTGACGCGCGAAAGGAAGTTTCACTTCAAAAATAATAATAATTCAACGTGAAAATGGCGAAACTGTACTTCTATTCAGACACATTAAAAAATTTCGACATTGTCGCTCAGTGTACAGGTAAGACTGCGTGGTATGGCTGTTTATGAAAGAGAGAGCGATGTTGAATATTGCAGCAACTTTCTATAATATCACAAAAATCAAATTTGTCTTTAACCTAACTTGCCATTAGTATTTTCTTTAAGGGTCTATGGTATAAAGGACTAGTAGAAACACGACACGGTCCGATCTTGTAAACTCGTGCAACGAAATTTTTTTTAAATCTGATGAGAAAAAGACTATTTGATAGAATTGTATCAAAACCATTTGATAACAATAGTAATAATAAAGGGTTCGGCACTCGAAGTGAAACCAACTTCAGACCCCTCGCACATCAGCTGTCTGTTAGTTGGCTAAATAACAGTTCAGAGTATTGTTTACAAGCGCGCGGAAGCATTTTGTCGAGAGTAAACGCGAAAAAAGAAAATCACGAATGGATGTCCAACGGAATAGTGGGATTGCATTATATTGTGCCTGGAAGATCACAATCAGCGATTGTTCATGAACTCGTGCATCTTAAAGTAAATAAGGTGTTTATTTATCGCACCATTACTCGTTACCATGATACTGGTAGCATCGCGAAATGTCATGGAGGGGGCCATCAAAAGACTGCAACGTCACGTGAAACTGTTCAAAAAGTGAAGTAGCGACTTGAGCGAAATCCCCGGCCACCGACAAAGTGCCAATCAAATGGCGAAAGAACTGAAAATATCTGACCGTAACATCCGCCGCCGACTGAAAAATGATCTCAAAGTCAGGCCATACAGGATCCAAAAGGCGCGTGATCTCACTCCAAAGCAGCAACAAGTCAGACTCAAGAGAGCGAAGGAGTTGCCTCGCTTGACCGACAGCGGTCAATTTCTGAACATTGTGTTTCCTGACGAGAAAATTGAGCAATTGAGCAATTCGTAAACTCCCAAAACGACAGGGTTGATTTGAGCGATCGTTTATACGAGAATTTGAGTCGTCGATTGACCACCAACACTGCGTAAGTCAAAGGTCGCACAAATTCATAGTTCACAAATAATCGGCAATTATGGCTTTGTAGCGGCTACTACTGATCGAATTGGCATTTTTAGCAGTATTTTCGAAAAAAATGGGTCAACGCTGCCAAAACTTTAAAGTCCAATTTTTCGTTTTGCAGTTTTCGCGCACTCCAGATGTGACAGTTCGCTTTTGGGTTTAGCTGCTAAGATGAAGTTGGGCCTGATCAGAAAATAACATTTAACGAGTAAACTGAATGTCCAATAAGAGCTGCTTTAAGTCCCAACTGAGGAGCGACAACGACGCCTTTCGCTCATATTTGTTGATTTAGCAGAACCTTAGAAACGAACAGTTTTGTAAAAAAAATTTTTTCATACTAATTTTTTAAATACTTTAGTTGTCGAAAGCGCTGGCGACTTGATTTTAATGAACTAGGTTTTACCATCTCGGCCAAAGGCACCACACGCTCGTCCGCCATGGTTGAGTAATCGTCAACTTATTTAAAAAAAACAGCGGAGGTAGTTGCGGAAATCGATATTTGTACAAAGTTTTAATATTCTCTGGCCATAAAAATGTTGCACACGTACAAAGTTTTCAAGTTTTTGCTATGCAATACTTTTAAAACGCAAGAAGAAGCATAGTTGTCGCCAGCTTTAAATAAACTTTGAAAATATTCTTTTACTTTATTTATCGCCTTCATTTATTTACCCTTTCTCAAAACATTTCATTTACCGCTCATTCTCCTTTTCAAGGACGAGTTCATTGTTTTTCTAAGCATCCTTCTGTGTCGTCGGTCCGGTGCGCAAAAATTGCGAAGTGCTGACCGTAGCGATGCACAACGAAAGCAAGTTTTGCTAACGGACAGAAAAGGAAGGACACGAAAGTAAAAGAAGTTTGCTTTAAGTTGATGGAAACTTTTTGCTTTTATTTTTATTTGTTTTTTATTTTTGTATAGGAACTGACGTAAAGCCGAAGTAAAGTAAGATAACAGTGAGCAAAAAATGCGTCATTTTAATTCAACTAAGAAAATTAATCTCATACCAATTTTTTTTTTTGTTTCGGGAAATGGTGACTGTTTTGGTATTATCGCGTTTTTGATAAATTTATTAACACACAGCTTAGGTTTGGTTGCAGTTTGTATCGGTGCATAGGGGGGAGATGTACTTAGAATAGGTTGGGTTGTACCGGGTGCCCACTATGCGACATATTTAAGCTTACTACTGTGGGCAAAAAGTAAGGTGAATTTATTTGTCAAACTTCGTGGGATTAAAATTTCGCTGTAGTTATTTTTTTCATGAGTTGGCAGCACTATTAATAACATCTGGGCCAACTTTCATGTGAATGTCATTATCAGTAATATATTTACACTTGTGTTTACCAAACGACCAAGAGTGCATTTTTCGATTTTTACAATGTCTGATTTGATTGAGCAGAAAAGTGCCATCAAATTTTGTTTGCCGAGTGAAATTTCGGCTGCGGAAACGTCTAGCATGTTGCAGAAGGCATTTGGTGATTCGACCATGTCGCCGAAAAATGCTTATTAGGGGTACAAAGACTTCAAAGAGGGTCGAGAACGTGTTGATGACTTGGAGCGCTCCGGACGACCATCGACGTCAACAGATGACCAACACGTCAATAAAGTGAAGGAGTTAGTGCTCAAAAATCGTCAGTTGACTGTTAAAGACCTTACTGATATGATCGGAATATCAGAACGATCTGTGAAGACCATTTGGGCCTACGAAAAGTCAAATCTCGTTTGGTACCGAAAACTCTCAATTTCTTGGAAAAAAGTCGTCGCGTTGATGTGTGTGAAGCAATGCTTTCAGACTAGCAGGACAAGCTCAAATGCATCATTACGGGAGATGAGACTTGGATTTATGCTTACGACCCTGAAACAACCGACCAATCAAGCGAATATCGTGCTAAAGGCGAGGCCAGACCGAAAAGAGCACGTCAAAGTCATTCAAAAATAAAGGTCATGATGACAGTTTTTTTCGAATTTCGAGGTGTGGGGCACTATGAATTCCTTCCACCTGGCCAATCTGTTAATAACGAATATTATTTGTGCGTTATGCGTCGTTTACGTGAAGCTATTCGTCTAAAAAGACCAGAATTATGGGCCCACAATTCTTGGTTTTTGCATCACGATAATGCACCGTCTCACACTGCACTCGTTCTTCGTGACCGTTTCGCCAAAAATTCCACGCATATCGTTCCGCAACCACCGTATTCGCCTGATTTGGCTCCATGTGACTTCTGGCTATTCCCAAAACTCAAAAGACCACTCCGATTGAGGAGATAAAAGCTGAATCGAAGAAGGTGCTGATGGCTATACCGGAAATGGACTATTTGGCATGTTTCGGGGATTGGAAAAATCGTTGGCATAAGTGTATTTCATCGAGAGAGGATTATTTTGAAGGGGATGGAATTGATTTACAAGAATAAATAAAGATTTTTCATTTTACAACCAAGTTCCCCTTACTTTTATTTAATTCGGTCGATTATTATTTTTTTATTAACTAAAGTATCTCATATTTTATCATAATCACTATTGAAATTGAAGCACAAGTCTTTTCTCTGCTGTTTTCCCAACACACAATTTGTTCTAAATAAAAAAAATTAATTGAAAAATATGTGTGAATATTTTATTTATAGCCTAATGAAATTAAAACGCTAGATGGCCTACCTTGTGTTCACTTACTGCTATTCTCAAACTACACTGCGCCTAAAAGCACGCAATTTTATGGCACGCATTGTTAATAAACAGCGCTGATTTAGCAACAAAAAGTATTGTTGTATAAAAATTATTACTTTTTGACGGCCAAAAGTGAAAGCGAGCGGGCGATTGTTTCAATATTTTTAATTTAAAAATACTAACACATGTTAAATGCGAAATGTAAATTTTTAATGGCGAAAACCAAAAATGCCAGCATAATTTTACTAAATTCTATAGCAAAATTTGTAACGTAATGGAAATTGAACAGCAAAAACTAAAATATTTATCTAATTCAGAAAAGCCTGATTACACATTTAAATTTAATGATAGGCAAGCAATAAACCGAAAATTGTAGCAATAAAAGCCGAAAAGTAATTATTGCGTGCAACGGAATGTTAATAAATAAAGTAATAATAACAGTAATTAAATTTAGTACGCGCTCAATGTGGGAAAGCTCAAATAGGCCAAAAATTATAGGCCAGTTAAAATAAGTAAAACAATAACACTAGGCATTAAATAAATAAATTTGCGTTCTGCTCAAGCGAAGGTAGCAGAGGTATTAGAGTGCGCGTACTCATAGTTGTCCATCTGTGCGGCGTAGGTATGGACGATAGATTGATTTATGTCAAGCCTCAAAACAATCTTCAGCCCATATATGGTATCCTTCATACTGTACATACAGGTGTAGCTGTAGTGGTGAGTTCAATTGCGGACTTAAATTTACTGACTCGCTGTAGCAGAAAATAACTTAACCTACACTAATATGAAATCCTTAAGTACAATGGATCAATGGGTCCGAGTGTTTTGGAAATTTCCGCTCAACCATAACTCCATTCCATCCAAGCCCGTGAAAAACATGACACCTTCTGGATTAGCTTCATCAAAGTTAGTCTGTTTGATATCCTCTTTCAAAATGAACAGCTTTCATTCCTGTTGAGTAACCATTGATGGGCTTTGCTACCCTTTGGTCGAACCCAGTTTCGTATTTCACGATAGGCCCCAAATGTGGCAGCAAATGACACCATCGAAAGGCTTTGGCTAACCTCGGAGCATATTTCTGCGATAAAAAATGCGAGGTAAAATTGTAGTTCACTTCATTTTTGGAGCAATCACTCGCAATCCAAATTGGAGGGAAAAAACCATAACATCTCAGCCGCCTTGGGGTGTTTAATTTTGTTTAGAAGGCGTTTAGATTGTACATATAACTTGCTGTTTTCTGCATATAACGTAGGGCTTATAGAGGAGATCTTCATAGACAACTCCACGGATAAGATCCTTAGAAATATTAAACTCCCTCGTAAGAATCTTCATTGATTTCGAAGGCTCTTCGCCAATGGTCGCTTGCACTTGTTGAATAAAGTCTGCAGAACGGACAGTTTCAGAATTTTACTTCTGTTTTTTAAGTTTTGCAACAGATTCTGCATTGCCGCCGCCACTTGAAGCTTTCAACTCACAGCAAACCTTATAAACGAATGAATGGGCGCAGTTACGAAAATTAGGGATTCCCAAGTAAGTTTGATTTGCACATATAGTTGCGATTACTGCATGACTCTTGAGTTAAGTTATAGTCCTCCATGTCTTATCTGAAAAAGAGGAAACAGAAAACTAATGGGTTTGGGAAGTTATGGCCACGCATATACGAGTCCTCAACTAGTATATGCGCCCTGCTTAAGGCATATACTTCTTCTTCTTCATTGGCGCGATAACTACTTAGACGATTTTGGCCGAGTTTAACCAACCCCACCAGTTCTTTCTTTCTTTCTCGTGCTAACCGGCAACAGTTGGAAACACCAAGTGAAGTCAAGTCTTTCTCCATATGATCCTACCAACGCAGAGGAGGCCTTCCTCTTCGTCTGCTACCAGCGCCTGGTTCCGCATCGAATACTTTAAGAGCCGAAGCGTTTGTTTCCATTTTGACGACATGACCCAGCCGACGAAGCCGCTGAATATTTATTCGCTACACTATTTCTATGCCGTCTTAAAGCTCATACAGCACATTGATCCATCCCCTGCGATACCCGCCATCCGTAACGTGCAAAGATCCAAAAATCTTACACAGAATCTTTCTCTAAAATACTCCAAGCTTCACTTCATTGGATGTTGGCATCGTCCACGCTTCTGCGCCATACGTTAGAACGGGCATGATGAGAGCCTTGTAGAGTGTTCGTTTTGTTCGTCGAGAGAAGACTTTACTACTCATTTGCTTACTTAGTCCAAAGTAGCACTTGTTGCCAAAAGAGATTCTAAGTTGGATTTCAAGGCTGACATTGTTATCGATGTTACTGCTGGTTCCTAAATATACGAAGACTTTTGCAACCTCGAAATCATAACTGTCAACAGTGACGTGGGTGCCGGTACGCGAGTGCGCCGACTGTTTGTTTGATGACAAGAAGTACTTCGTTTTGTTCTCGTTCACCACCAGACCCATTCGCTTTGCCTCTTTATCCAGTTTGGAGAAGGCAGAACTAACAGCGCGGTTGTTAAGGCCGATGATGTCAATATCATCGGCATACGCAAACAATTGTACGCTCTTATAACTTTCCAGGTCTAAGGCCACACTGATAAGGTCCAATCAGTTGGTTGACAGTGGGCTTCAGCCTTTCACACAATACGCTCTCTAGTACTAGGTGTGCGGTAATAGGCACAGATTGCAGTCCATCCTAGACAGTAATAGATTGAAGTTTGCAGTTTTTCATATAATTTTGGCAGTTTTGTACGAGGTTGAGTGTGCCCATATCGACTGTAATTCCAGGGTTGATTCCTCATTTAGTTCCGTTATCAGAAAGGAGTGTGATGGGCTTATTTCTGACGCGCTTAATCTCGGCAAGAAAATACCTGCTTCAGCGGGCCCAGCGACTCTCTCATTTCCTTCTATTTCTGTGTGACCTGCCCGTTTCCACAGACTTCATCCATTTTGGATCTATGTTGTTGAAAACATTGCGGGTTAGTCCAAGAAACCATATTTACTTTAATAGCCAATTTTCCATCAATAAAAATGTTTGTCCGAGTATCAACAGGTGTTAATTCTAGAGTCAGTTCAGCCTCTTTTGTTGCGGCATAGGTTTCAGCTTCAAATTTACTAAAGTAACTAGGGAATCTGAAAGACTTTTGAGGATAAAATTGCGAATGAAAGGCAGTCGCTTCTACTGGTAAGTTGTTTCTAACCTTGCTGCCATCCATTTTGCTTTATAACGACGCCAGGCTTTTTATCAAATTTAGCTTATGGAGTTACGTAGTTTGATCTTCCGTCTGAATCCAGAATATTGCTGTGAGCAGAGAGCCTCTGTTAGAATTGTCCTAAGATCTTCAGTCTTAGATCAGATCTTTTGGCTGAGTATCTAACTACTAGTTTGATTGGAAGCAAGTTGATAATTCTTTCTATTGCCGCTGTTGGAGTTATGCTGCTAGCGCCGGTTGGATGTATTCCGGCAATCCTTTGCACGCTTTCCAATCTTTTGACATAAGTCACTTCATTAGTTGGGAATAGTGCACTAGATAATTAGCGAAATAATCGGATTTAGTGAATTGATGATTTAGTGACAATGAAATTCTTATTTTAACTACCACTAAAAAATTTTATTTAAAAATTTGCCATTTAATGGTAGTGTAAAATGCCCAACCCTGTTTATCACACACCGTCCACCATGCTAGTGAACCATAGAGCATTATTCGCCTATTAACCGCCATGTATATCCAACGTATGAGTCGAGGAGAAAAGCCTCAAGTCTTACCAATCATTCCTCTGGATGCATTAGAGGCTTTCTTTGCTCTTTCTTCCACATTAGTCTCCCTGACAGTTTGCTATCTACAATACCTAGGTATCTAGTCGATGTTTTTGGTGTCAACTCTACTCCTCCAAGTCTCAGAGGTGTGCATGTAAAGAGTACTAAGTCTATTTTATCTGGATTTACTTCCAGTTCGATCTGCCATCCACTTGCAGATTTCTGTATACGCCCTTGTGAGTATTTTACTCGTTGTTTGTGGATACCTGCTTGAGATGATAATGACCAAGTCATCAGCATATGCCGTCAGTTTTCATCCACTATTCCCAAGTTTGAGTTCGAGTCCACTAGTTGTATGTACCCACCAGTCGCTCAGAGATGGCATAAAACTGAAGTTCCCTCAATTTGGAGGACAACATCAAGACACATACCACAAATTGTAGACAATACCACAAAGAGTAAAAGACCAACTTGCAAGAGAAGGTATACTATGCCAGACATAAGAAATTTTATGGAGACACCTCTCGCAACTTGTAAGCTTCTCATTAAGGACGCACTAATCAGTTCTGCAAATCAAAGATGGATTAGCGTTAACACCTGTGAAATTGCTAGGCAAACATGGCCAAGGCTAAATTTACGTCTGTCCAAGAGTATTATAAAACTGAATAGACTTCAAATCAGGACCTTAGTAGGGGCCCTCACAGGACATTGTCTCATGCAAGTAGATTAGGCGCTTACACGCATGATTTCTGTCGTAGCTCCTATTTTGCACATGCCCAGCTCTATCCAGAAGCAGGAACCGATTTTTAAAATCCTACTTCTTAACGAATACAGATAATCTATACACTTTAGGTATCAATAACCCTTTACGCTTCGTCAAAAGCTCAGGATGTTTCAATATGGAGAGGAAAATATAGCCCAGCCTCCGCGGCTCACAATGGGCCCATTTCGTGGTCAAAGTGGCATCGTTGCCTCTATGTGCGATGCGGCTGCCAAACCTAACCTAACCTAGTAAAGAATATACCCGCCAACCATACCATAGACGCACCTTTTCCCTTCAATATTAAATGCTTAAACCATTAGTCAGCCAAAAATATATTTACCCAATTACCAAAAAATAATTCCATTTTAGTAAACATCAGTTCATATGCCCGCATGTATGTCGCATTCCGGCCTTTGCTGCTTGCGTTTGGTGCCATTAGTTCTCTCCCAGAGACCAAATAAAAACAAAACGTCTGATAATTAAATGTATGGAATTAATTTATTTGCGCTGGGATTATGAGTGCAAATGATAATTGTCAAAACAACAGTTATAATAACAGCTTTAGATTATTCCTAACAGCGATAACGGCACATAACGCATATATACGTGCAAACACATACAAAGAAACACAAATTTGGATTTGAATTAATAAATATGGATTTGTATTTTAGTATAAGCAGCCTTAGATTGGGCATATCACTGCGGCAATGAATTTGGCTCTACCGTGAATGGGGTTTGCGTATGTGATTATTCAGCAGAAATTTTGTATGCAAATATGTGTTAGTGCGTGCTGGAGAGTATTTATTCATGTTTGTGCTCGTAGGCTGCGTTAGTATTTGCTACCCAACAAACAAGATTAACTGAAGTCGGCACGAGTTAGAGAGAATATTTATTATAAAAAGTTTGTAATTATTGGATAAAGTTTGAAATCTATATTTAACTGGTTTTCGTCAGACTTTACTTTTATAAAACAATAAGAAAAGACATAAAAAAAACAAAAAAAAAACTAGTCAAAACTGGTCAAAATATGGAGTGGCTATAATTTTTTCGCGGCCTCACTTAATTATCTGTAAACCTCTTAAATCAACGATAATTTCGAGGTCTTTGATGACCGAAATTTCCAAATTCTCTTACATGAACGTCTACTTGCATTAATTTAAAAATTAACAAATTTCCGTCAGGCTGACCATTATTTGACTACAGTCTGTATCAGAAGAAAGTAACCGGGTTTTTCTCCTTAACTTGAAGATAAATTTCGTTCTCATTTTTGCTGCGTAATAGTACCACTCAAGGGGTACGACGCCAACACCATTGAAAATGTGTGGAGATTTATGAAAACGCATCTTTCCGGAAAGCCAGTCCGCGATTTAAAGCAACTCGTGCGTCAAGTTCACAAAATCTGGTTCTCTTTGTCGACGAGCTACGCAGAAAAGCCGGTTCAATGCATGCCGGGAAGATGCCAGGCTATACTCCACAACGATGGAGACTACACGGCTTATTGAGTAATTGCGACTCATAGTTATGCGCATACTTTCATGGAATTTTTTTTTAAATATATATCTTTTATACTTCATGAATATTCGCGGTTTCTGTTTTCTGGCGCAGACTGTATATCGTGAAAACTACACTCGAAAATCCGAAAACTGCAAAAAAAAAAAGAAAATCATCAAATGTTCAGCTAACTCAGCTAACTACATATGTAGCATTTGAAAAATATTCTATAAAAATATTGTAGTTTTTTAAATCAGCTATTCGAGTACTAAGTGCAAAAACAACACAACATCCAATACTGTTTTAATGCCCAATGCCTTGGGTAGTTCGATGCTTTCTTTGTCACAAAATTTTACACAGTGTCTGTGTTCATAAAACTTAAGTCTAAAAAAAAATTGATTTTTCATACATATTTTTCCCACACGAAAATGATTTGTTGTAAATTGACAAAGAGAAAAAGTATAAAATCGAATAAAATCATCCAAACCTCTTCGGTTATTATGAAAACTTTTTGAGAAAACCTCCTTATACTTCGGTCTACATTTTTGTTCTTGTTTTTATTTTATTTTTTAGTTTTTATTGCTATTCATTTAGTTTTATTAAAATGCAACTCCATACAAATGTATACCCCTTCAGGTGTCAACAATGAAGTATTTTTCCAAGTCACCATAGCAGTGGTAATGCGCTCAGAGGCGCTCGAGTGAACGAACCCTTGCTCAGTGGTGGCAATAGTAATGAGAAAGTTCAAAGCAAAAAAACAAAAAAGAACAAATTAAAATTGCAATAATAAATATTACATGAGACACAAACAATGCTAACAACAATACGAAACAACATAGCGGATCTCATCAAGTGCAAGCACTTTAAAGCAATAAAAATGTAAAAAGAGAAAAAATTTACAGAAAGCAACAATCAACTTAGCAGCTGTGGCAGCAACAATAACAATAATTTAATAGTACTTGTAGAAGCAGCGAAATGCCAGTCACGTTGACGCTGTGCGCTCATGGGAAAGCAAAGCAAATAATTTCGCAGAACAAAAGCGAAATAAGAGGCCGCTGTCTCCAAGTTGGAGTGGATGGCAGTGTGAGACCGTTGTTTAGCAGCCAACGTGACTCTCAAAGCAACGAGTGCAATTCTCACAGCTGTCTGCTTATTCTGCACCTTACACCCTTTGCCGTGTAATTGCCAGGAAGGATGTCATTTTCATTAACGACGCTTGTTGCCTTAGCTGCAGGCGCGATTACCGCCGTTGTTTTTTGTTTTTTTTTTTTTGTACGTAGTTCTAATTTTGTATGTCAAATCGCTAACGATTAAATTTATTAACATATGAGCGTGTTGCTTGCATACAGACGCATAAAAGTAGGCTACACAAAAGTTATACAGGAAAAATATGAATGCGCAAAATGGCAAGAAATAGTGAAAAAGGTCCGAAAATTTTCTTCTATTTGATATATATATATGGAAAACAGGAAATGGGATGTAGAAAATAGAAATAGCAAATGAGAAAAGTGAAGTGAGAAATTGGGGTTGAAACTTAAAACAAAAATTCATAAACGCATACATACATACATACACCTTTCAGAACAGACGTTAAGCTGCTGAAATTTTTTGCTTCGAGGAATACATATACATATCACCATCTTGGAGAGAAAAATTGCTAAGTCCAGTTTTAAATATTTTAAAGGAAATATTAAACTCTCAAAGCAACGGAAATATTAAAAAAATTCCGAAAGCATTTTCTAAAAGTATTTATCGTATTTTTTACATGTCTCATCTCACAACGAATCGATTTTTACAATGTTGATGAAAAGTGTTTGTACTCTTTGAGATAAAACCACATTTTCGGTGACTACTTTGGATTCAGCAACGTTGCTTATCACTGAGTGTAAACGGTTAGGAATGAAAGCGGCACTAAAGTTTGATATTTTAGGATATGAAGACTTTTTTAATTTTCTTACTTCTTATATTTTAATAGAAATGTTTTTAGAAGAAGTGGACTTGACAACCTTTGACTCTAAGCTAACGATGTAGACATGTATATAAACTAACACATAGACTTTAAATAATTTAAAAAAATAAGCATCATGGTGTGTTAAAAACAAACAATCGAGAAATTTTTTTAAATTTCACGGGCCACTACTAAAGTTCGATTTTTTTTTTATTTATTATATATTTTATATTTTTTTTATGTTTTTTTTGTTTTTGTATTTTGATTTTTTTTTTTAATTTTTATTATTTTTTAATTATTTTTTTTTTTTTTTTTTTTATAGTTTTTTTTTTTTGTTTTTTTGTTAGTACACATAGACGATACATAATTAAAAACAAAAGCAACCAGGTGTGTTAAAAAAAAATTGAGACATTTTTAAAATTTCACGGGCTCCTACTAAAATTCGAAATTTTTTTTATTTATGTTATTTTTTAAGTGTTTTTTTATTTTTGTATTTTTTATTTATTTTTTAATATTTTTTTAAATTTGTTTTTTTATTTTATTTTTACTATTTGATATATGTTTTTGTTTGTTTTTTTTTTCATTTTTAGTATTTTTTTATAGTATACATATTTTTTTTTTTTGTGTTTATATTTTTCTTTTTTTTATATATATGTATTTAAAAAAAAAAAATTTTTCTTGGCTCACATAGAGGTTACATAATTTAAAAAAACGTCAAGGTGTGTTAAAAACAAAAACTTGAGAAATTTGTAAAATTTTCACGGGATACTACTAAAAATCGCAAGCAACGATTTTTTTTAGTTTGTATTATTTTGTTTGTGTGGGTGGCTTAAGAACTAAAAATTGAGAGATTTGTAAAGTTTCACGGCCTACTACTAAAACTCCAAACTTTTTGTTTTTTGTTTATGTATTTCGATTTTTTTTTGTTTTTGTATATTGATTTTTTTTTGTTTTTGTATTTTTATTTATTTTTTGTTTGTATTTTTATTTTTTTTTGTGTTTGTATTTTTATTTTTCTTATACATATTTTTTATTTTTTTTTTATTTAATTTTTTTATTTTTGTTTTGGTTGGTGCACATGTCGAGACTATCCGCCATACCCCATTTTTATTTTATTATTTTTTTTTTTAGATATATACGTGGACGTGCTGCAGTGTGCTGGGTCATTTTTTACTCTCGAAAACATCAGTATTTTTGGCCCAAAACAAGCACTGTAATTATCTTCAGTCACCTTTTTCATCGGTCTTGGCCCATCGAGAGCTTTTTAATATTGTGTCCACTGAAAAGTTTGATGCCAGGTTGCATGACTATACCCGAAGTGCTGCGAGAGGTGCAAATGTACTCATGAACGGGTATTACATACGGGGGTAAAGGGGCAAGATGTATGTAGAGAAATAAATAAATATTTTTTAAGGGAAATACAAGCTGAGAACACAGCCTCTTAGACTTCATTCCCAAAAATTTCTACCAAAAAGCCCTCACTAATTGCAACACAAGTAGACTGAATGGATGCTGAAAAAAATTACTGAAAAGTTTTAAAAAATTATACAAAAATTGTCTTAATATGAGCTGGAGAATAAAATTTTTTCTTCTATTTTTTTCCCAAAAAAATTTAAAATAAATTTATGGTAAATAGCTGAAGTTCGAAAAAAGGTTTAAATCACTTTTAAATTCAATAGCCGTTATTTTAAAAGGAGTAGGATGATTTTTTAAAAGAGAATTAGCCTTTAAAAAATCATCCTCCTCTTTTAAAGCGATCTTTTAATTGCCATCATCGGCGGAATAAAAGAAAAAAAAGACTAAGTACAAAACAGACACAAAAGACAAAATATCTAAAAATAAGAGCACTTATGCTCCTTAAAATTGTTAGGAAATAAAAATTCGCGTAACAAAATGGAAATGCTAAAAATCGCGCATCTCTCAAAGGACCCAATTAATCATAAATTATTTGTTGATTTCTTTTTCTCATTTGGTAATACGCTTTAAATTTTTCTATTATTTGTGAATTTTTCTGCTTTATTTTTTTCTATTTATAACTTTTATTCCCGCTATTTATTGCTTATTTGGCCTTTGGGTGGTTCAGCTTTGCATATTAATGCCTTTGCTTTTTATGCCCTTCAGCAGCCTAACTCAAAAACGAGAATAAAAATAAAAGGCAAATTTTATGAATATGAAAAAAAAAGAATAAAAATATAAATCAATTGCTTTTGTGCCGCATCTGAGCCGAAACCCACACTGCACCTGTTGAGCTTTTTGCCGCAGTAATTTGTATTTTTTATTGGCGTCTCTTATTTTCTTTGTTTTTCTTTGCTCATTTGTTATGCTGCAGAAATATTTTTCCTCAGTGTGCCGCTGGGTGATACAAAACAAAATGAGTGCATACCCAGCAGAAAAATTCGGAAGTAATGAAAGTTCGAGATTTTTCAACAAATGCGAAAGAAACGTTTTCCACTTGATTAGATTTGGGTGAGACAAATTTTGAACATGAAAATAAAATTTTGGGCCAAGCTAATTTTTTTAAGTATATTTTATTTAACCAATCAAAGCATAAAAAAAACACATTTATACAAATGTTAAAAAACTCAACTCAACTCTACACCAAAATTCTCAAGATTTTATACCTCTCAAAATGATAAAAAAAATTGTTGCATGTGCTCAGTTTACTTTTTACTACGAGGGCGGGTCAATAAGTCCGTGGCTTTTTGTATTTCTGACCTCTTTACTGAAAAAGAAATACTGCTCCTGTCAACAGGCATCTGTCAGTTGACTCCTGTCAAAATTTGAACGTGCTGCGTCAGTTGTTTTGTGTTTTACAGCTACCTTTATCAGACTACCCGGTGATACACAGTCGATCACAAACGTAATCGTGTAACAACTTCACAGGAAGGTTTGGCGTTGCTTAATCGCAATATGGAGGAGTTTTTGCGCCGGTTTGTAACCGTAGACGAAACATGGATCCATCACCACACACCAGAGACCAAATAACAGTCGAAACAGTGGGTTTCTAAGGGTGAATCGGCTTAATAAGCACACGAAATTCAGTTTCTTCCATTTTCTCCTCAAAAATAAATCAAATTTCAAAAAAATCGACGAAAATATGCTGCCTTTGTTCGAAGGCCTTACAACCAACTAACTGCCGGTAGAAAGAGTAGAGGCTGAAAGTTATTCTCAAATTTTCTGTTCGTTCCCTGAATTTCGAAATTCCCTTGCCATCGTTTACTCTTACAACACGACTTAAGTTAATAAATCTTTAAAACTCTCGAAAACCGTAGGTCCTCATTACCACTAACTTATGTCCAGAATCTTATACAAGAAATCGTTGACTGTCCTTATCTCTGAGAAAGGTCTAGTTGTAATGCTCCGAGACGCAGTCCACGAATCTGCTATCGCTTCTATTGGGCCAATGTCCAAACTAAGTTCGCAATCGGAAATCAGAGTGGAAAATCATGTGAATCAGCCATACGCGATCTTATTAGCAAGAATGAAGCCGGGCTGGGTGCTGCTGCGTACTCAATGAGCGTTCCGTGGACATTGAGGGGCTTCTGATAATGCCACTTTCGGCTCAATATGAATTTAATTAATCAAATCATTGTAAAGTGGATACATTCCATGCTCTCTTAGAGGCTGCTAATTGCTGGTGAGATCAGTTATGAACTAATCACCGTCAGGGCCAAGCAAGTATGCTCCCAATGTTTGTCCGCTGTTGTGGTTCTTCTTCGTCGAAGACTCTGCTAACGGAGATGCAGACGTTGTCTGTGCGTTAACATCGGATAAATCACGAAGAAGGCTTTGCATGAAAGTGCACAGAATTCTTTATAAATCCGAGGACTGGTGCACCCAAGGTTTTTTTTTTTGTTTTTTTACTCGAAGGGGGAATCTTACCAGACACTGTCAACATAGACATCATGCACGATTTATGTTCCTCGCTAAAGGTGTACCTCCTTCGGGACACCACGCACACTCAGTATTACCTACTATAACTGGACTTACGAAACAGTACACCTACGTACTAAACTCTAACTCCGACCTCTTTAGCTTTCGTTTGCTCTGCGGTAACACTATTTAAGCATTGCATCGCAGAGCCAAACCTCCCAGTATGGATCTTCATATATTTTTCTGTCTCTGTCTACCCTTCTTTGTTTGTTTGTCTTCTTTGTTTACTGCGTTCACATTCTTTTCTCCACAGTTCTCTCACACCAACTTCGATTCCAGCTAGTTATTTTCAATGTTTGCCTGGGATTATTCTTTCAACGTTCTCTCAGCTGCGTGTCTCGGACAGGAAAAGAAGATACACATGTTCCGCGTTCTCACTACTGTTGCCGCAGAACGAGCAGTCTGCTGCGTCCCCGTGGCCGAGTCTTTGAAGATACTCTCTGTAGCATCCATGTCCCGTCAGGAACTTTTCAGGTAGTAACCCGTGTCTTCTCTCAACCCATGCCTGCACGGTTCCGTTGAGTTTTTGCGTCCACCTCTCTTTTGTCGCTAGGTTCACGCGATTTTGCCACTTATTTATGCTCCCCTGTCATTCTTCCTTACGCCCTTCCGCAAGCAAGAAGGTCTTTCCGTCAATCCGTACAAAACTACCTTTGTCTTGTTCACGAAAAAACGGAAACTGGATGGACTTCGGCATCCAACACTGAAAGGTGTGACATTCAGTTGCTCTGAGAAAGTTAAATATGTAGGAGTAATCATGGATAAGGAACTGACTTGGGAAACAGATGTTACGCTGAAAGTGAATCGCGCATTGAGGATATTTCAACAATGCCGTAGAGCCTATACAGTAGTACAACCTGCAGCGATGCCTTAAATGCTATGCTTGATTTGCTTCCCTCGGACAGAGAGAAATCTTTAAGATGCCATCTGAGCAGTTTTCACTGTTTTTGGCACCTAAGGACGAGCTGATACCCACAGTTTCATTTGGAAGGAAAATTGATGTCAGATTTCCATCGCATGAGCAATGAAGTAATAATTCAAAGTGCATTCAAAGAGGTTTGTTGGATATTTTATTTACCGATGGTGCAAAGAAGGAAATAAGTTCTGGAGCCAGATGGTACTTAAACAACAGTAATAAATATCAATACGGTGTGGGAGGCATGAAGAAATCCAAACGGAAATATTTGCCATTCTAAAAGTAGCCGAAAGGATAATCGAGAGGAGATAGAGCGGGAAACAGGTTGAAGTTTTTAGCGACAGTCAGGCTGCACTAAAGGCTCTGGATAAGGCAAAGCAAACCTTAAAAATTATTCAAGAAGCTTAATTCTCTTGCAAGACGGAAGAAGCATGTACTTATATGGGTTCCAGGACACTGCGGTGTTCAAGGGAAGGCAATTGAAGATGAGCAACAGTTACCCCACAGGGACCAGAGCTAATAATCGTAACCGGTTCTGTAGGAATCATGAAGTGGATCAGCGATTATGTACGCAGTTTATATAAAGAGCGAAGGTTCGGTCTAAAACGCTGCAGAACTGCAACGTGTTTCGGGACAAGCCCGTAAAGAAAACTGTCGAACTTTCTTCTAAAACTTGGAAGAAGAGACGTTCGGTTGATGGTCGGTATTATTACAGGACACAATTCATGGGGTCAACATTTGACCATCATTGGAATCATTGAGAACCCGATGTGCCAGTCTAGCTTGGAAAAGGCAAATAGCACTGAGCACTTTCTCTGTGAGTGTCCTGCCTTTGCTAAAGCAAGACTGAGAATTTTAGATTCTGATGCTATGAGCACGAGAAAAATTCGTTCCCTCAAACTGGAGCATAATTTCAGATTTACCAAAGAATCTGGAAAATTGTCACAGGACTAACTAACCTTCGTCTTTGTCTCTATTCTATCCTATCTTTTTCCTTCTGTTACTTCTCTGCTTTCCTCCATGACTAACTAGCCTTTCACTTTCCAGAGCTGAGTGTTTTAGTAGTTACTATCTATCTCTGTGCTTTTTGGCTCGAGTTTTCAAATTTCACTTAAAAGTTTACAATCAATGTTCCCTTAACCAGATCTATGCGAAAATTCAATTTAGTATTTCAAAATTGCTAATAATAATTTTTGCTACAACTTTTGTTCAAAGTGGTTTGATCCCGCTAGCTGTATAAATACACTTTGACACAGCGAAAAAAATCAGAACTATGAAAAGACTCGTCTGAACCACATCTATTGCATCGTTCGTCCGCCACTGAAATTATTCCATAGGCTACCTGCTGGTGTTAGCAAGGGAAGAAAAAGCTCTGTCAGCGCTGAAAAGTCTAGTCGCGATGTTTTTGCTTATTATCTCAATCGCCGAGCTGATCGCCGCATCCTTCAAAAAGCTTATGAAATGCTATAGAAGCGCAGCAAATGAAAAAAATAAACGAAAGCACTAGCAGCTACAGACTTACAGGCGAATATAATAGGTACGAATTTTAGTTTCCTCGATTCAGGCATTATTTGATTGAGAATCATTGCCCTTCTCCCATCTACCTCTCTTTCGTCTCGTGAATCAACCTGTACTGGGGGTTTTTGGCAAAGCTGTGGCCGATACAACTGCGATATTTTCTTCAGTTCGCACGCTACGTAAGCGAGTTTTTGTGGTTTGATGTTCAATAATGTAAATTTGGTTCTAAATTTAGTCACAACAGCTCGAATAGCCGCTTCAGTGGGTCGATTAAACTGACCATAAAATGGAAGAAGCGCGCGAAAAACTTTCTTAACAGAACACGCATTTTTATAAAAAAATTCAATGATTTGCAAGCGTTGTTCGTTTCTAAGACAATTCATGGTTAAATTATTGACCAAACTGAAGATGTTTGACAGTGAAACAAAACACGAAACGTGCGTCAGCTGTTTAAACCAACTGTTTAAAAAGATAATAGCTAAAAAATCACCCGTTATGATTGAATCATGGGTAGTAAATTCTGAATAGGTAGGAGTTTAGTCTGCTTCTGTATCCAGAACGTAGTCACACGACAGTAAGGTACAGTGCACTAGACAGGGCTAGTTTACTGTGGCAGTCAGTCACCTTCTCTGAAACTTCATTTGGTATCAAGCGGCTTGGAGAGCTGCTTCGCAAATCTGCTGCTGGTGTTGAACAACTTCATTGTCCCTTGGCTCCATGGATGATTGCTTTTAACAATTCAAATTCGGATTTAAAAGGCTGGCTTCTGACAATCGGTTAATTTTTAATCCAGATAAATCTGAGTAATGAGCGTCTTAATATTTTTCCACCAACGGTAGGGGCTGCAATTTTAAGCCGACTCCAAATGGCAGGTTTTTTTTGTGAGAAGCTTTTTCATGGCAGAAATACTCTCGTAGTTTTGTCACTACCTGTCGAGTAGCGACCCCCTTAGAAATAACCTGTTTCAATATTTGCTGTTTCATGACCGGGCTTTCGCAGCAGTGTACTCGCGAATGGTAGACAGACACCAACCCAATTGGCTACAGCGGTCGCTAACATTTTAACCAGGACCAAGAACAAAAATTTGACTGCTTCTAGCTAAAATGTATTTATTAGCGAAGTTATGAATATTTTGAACTCAGCGCTAATGCTAACAAACAATGCCGCTGAATTTGGGTATTGGAAAATATAATTATTGAAAAGTTAATGCATTTATTTAAAATTAAAATCCAGACGAGCCGAAGGTCTTAGTTACTCGAGCTCCTATGTTGTAGTTAGGCGATTTATCGCTTAATTCCTGTATTATAAATAAATAAATAAAAGCCAGAATTATTATTAGCGCATGCTTTATCTAAAATTCTGCTCACCACATCATTTCAGTCAAATGCTGAGCGCTACAGAGCTTTGATTTTTCACTATTTGTGGGCTGCAATAGAAAACAAGAGGCTGTTTGAGTGGCGCATCGCCCCAAACACGTACTCGCCTCAAACCCACTTAGCTACAGCCAGGCAGACAAATAGGGTGTGAAAAAAGTTGCAATCGAAAGTACGCTGAATTTTATACGCACACACACACACATCTTAGCACTCCTATGCAATAAATATAATTTTTTTTTGTACTCGTATAACGAAAAATCACTTTTTATCAAATAAATTGAAAACCATTACGAAATTTTCCAGCTACCACAAAATTGAATTCACTTCAATTCGACTGACATTTCAAATGGAATTATTGCTGTTTCTCAATTTATATTTTATTTACTGCATTACTTTTATTCATAGCGCCGTTTTTTTGCCATTCATTTCAAGGCACGTCACAGTTTTCGTGTTAATCGCATCAAATTTGTGCTGATTGGATTTGTGTAGGTTATGGCAGATGTGTGTGTGTGTGTGTGTATGCATTTGAGGGAGTCGCGAAGCGAGTGTTTTCCTTTTTTTGCTTTTTTGCTTTTGTTTTTCTATTTTTTTTTTTTTTGCTTACCTTGTAGGCATTGAATTGTGGCTGGTGGAGCCACCCTCACTAAGTCGGTGGAATTCTGATTTTATTAACCCCCAATTGCGCTCGTAGTAAGCAGTTTAATACCAAAAAAGTAGGAAGTAAGAGAAAATTCGAAAGTAGCGGGAATTGAGAGTCCAAGTGTGACTAGAAAGGGTTAGACGAAAAGAAAGAGTAAAAAAACCCCACTCTCAGTTGTTCAATTACTTCCGCGATGTACCATGGATAATCAAATTCGCCACAAAAATAATTAATGGTTATTAGGCCGGGTCGATTTGTGGGGAGGCAAAAAAATCGTCCATTGCTCTGTGAAAATCATATTCTAGGGATCGAAATAAGAAACTTTGCCGAAGGAACCATCTTCTCTAAAACCAACCTCTAAAACGAATTTTGATGTCCCCAAATTTGGGTCGAACTTTTTAGTTTCTTTTCTATAACTCACTTAAATTAATTTTTTCATTTACATATGTTCTGACTAAATAAATTTCTTAAGAGAAAAAATAGATATTATTATAAATAAACAATAAATATTATTATAAATAAATAAAAATAAAGAAAAAACATAGCCATTTAGCTGATTTTTTCATGTAAAGGCCAAAAATGGTGATATTTTTAAATTGGGGGACATCAGAATTCGTTTTAGAGGCATGATTTCTTCGGCAAAGTTTCTTATTTTGATCCCTAGAATTCGATTATCACGGAGCAATGAGCGATGTTTAAATCGACCCGCCCTAATGGTTATCATCATCAAATCCTTTTGCCCCGAATGGACCATAGAGCCTTGGGTTTCCATTACAGAACTATTTCCATGTAAACACAAATTCTGCACCTCCAAATCCAGGCGGACTTTTCATATTTCTGTGAGAGACAGTACTCCTCGCGGGCCTGAATCCAAAAAATTCAAAATTTGTAGTACATCCATAAATTACAAGCCTAAGGTGGATTACGTTTGCTCCATGGAGAAGACCACCAGATACACAATAACATGAGGCCGCTTCTAACCTGAAGAACATATGGCCGATCGCTCCGAGAAGGGGATTGAGAACTTCGGGAGGCCTTTAAATTATATATGCCAAAGTCGCTTCCCCTCTCGCTAGCCCTGACCATGTCCTCCACGCGGATGACACGCCTCGTTGTTGTTGTTGTAGCAACAATACTAAACCTTGTCAGTGTAATGTAAATCACTGGTCGTCTTCGTCTAACTCATCTAAAGGTAGGCCCAGGAAACCTGTTGCTCCGACAGGTTGGGTCCAGAAGGAATGGGGTGTTAGAGTAGAGTGCTAGTGGGTTTGATGGGGCATGTGAAAAGGTGGTTAGTGTCCTTCGGGGTACCTTCACATGCCGGACATACATATGTATGTATGTTTAGTATGTCGGGGTCGATTTTGGATAGGTAAGATAAACTCCTACTTTGCTACAGTATCGAGAACGTAATTGTGCCAAGGTTCCGAGGTCTCACTGGAGCTCTTCATATCCTGTGGGTGGAGGTTGGACTCCAATTACGGCATTCATTGGTCGGGAGCTTAAGAAGGCGGTAACGGTCTCCCGATGAATGTCGTTTATTGTTTGTCTAAGCACTGTCTGGTCCAGTAGTTGTCTGTTCCTTTTGTCCTGGATCTCTTCGACCTAATTGAGGAGGTGTCGCCTGACGTGCCTGGGAGGCGGCTCTGATTCATGCAGCCTGCGGAAGCACCCAAGCAGAAACTGTTTGCTGAGCTCCTTTACAGATATCATCTGCGTCTCGTTGTGAAGTTGTTAAAGAGGGGGCATCAAGAGGCAACCCGTCGCTGTTCGAATTGCAGTGCTTTGGCAAGTCTGCAGCTTTATCCACTGCGTGTCACTAGTTCCAGGCGATCCGACAAGCGCAGCGTAGTTTAGAACCGTAGTTTTGTCTTTGCATCAAGTGCTGCCGACAAACGATTTGAGGACTCTGAGGCGATTTTGGACTTTAGTGGCAATTGCGGTTGTGTGCGCAGAGAAGGAGAGCCAACTGTCAAAGGTTATACCCAAAATTTTGGGATTGTTAAGAGGCGGAATTGGTGTGTTATCGACTTTTACTTTGAGTTGCAGTTTGACCTGCTTTGCACAGCTGGTAAAGAGAGTCGCCGTGGACTTTCTGGGGGAAAGCCTCGTCTTCAGCTATGGTTTTTCAGATTACCAGGGTGTACCACGTGGAGGTTAGAGTAGGAATTGAGGTTATAGAATACTGATAGCTGCTTCCCCAGATTTCTAAAACCACCTTACATGCCTTTTTGTTGAATGGTTATAACCTGAGGAACTGTGGTATAGCGGACATACATGGAGTTCGGTGAAGTTCCTCTCTACGAAGATTTAATGGATTTAATTTAAACAAAAAACAGAAAAAGTACTCCTCATTTTCGCCATAGACTTCTTCGAATTATCTGCTAAAGGTTAATTTTGTATAGGCAGCCTACAGTGAAGGTTTTCCTTTCATTTCTTTTGAAGCCTTCTGCCTGAAGCAAGATTTTAAATCCTGGTTTTCAGAGCTTTATTTTTCATCAACTTTCTGCTGCCCCATGCAGAGTTTCTTCGACATGCCAGAGTTTTATTTCATTCCTTTGAAATCCACATTAGCCGAATTCAATTCTTTGCACAATTGAATTTTTTCACGCCACAAAATTTATTCACTTCACTTATTGCTGCGTCTGCTGTCAATCACTATCTCTTTCACCAATCCTCCTCAATAGCAAAGGCCAACTGCTTCTCTTGCTATCTCCGCTAGCCACAGCTTTTGACTTGCTTTGTTCACCCAGCTGTGAAATTATGACTTTGTAACAGTTCGCTCGCATCTACGAAAATGCCGCTGAATAGACCTACGCTATGAGTAATTATAATTTATGCCCCTGAATTTTGCAAATAAAATCATATTCAGCAATAAATACAGCGATAATAGCCATAATAGGATAATAACGATGGCAACAGCAAGAATATTTAGAATTTGCATGCAGCCTTCTATAGGCACTTTAACCTTTTAACAGCGCTGTGAACTCTAAAATAAGGTAAGAGAAAATGTGAATTAGAATTACTCATTAAGGCTGGTTGATGTGCTCAACGCAAATCTGTAGTAAAAACTGAAAATAAGGAGAACATTTTTAAAGCATCGATTCTTCAGCTGTTTCGGTTACCAAGTTGACTATCGCAAACTAGACGACGAAAATTTTGGTGCGGTTACCTCTAGCGAGAAAACAAGCATTAGAGGTTTCATTTCAAACGCTGAAATTACATTATCAAAAAGATATTATGTATTTGGCTTATGATTTGTCGCATGGAGATGAGGTAATGAGCCCTCAAATAGTGGATCGGTGTTTATTCCGAGATGTGGACAATATTTTCCATTTGGCTGCAGGAAAGTACCAAAAACTGTTCCTGTTAATACCAGACTTGGCTGAAGACCTAATTTTTCTTTAGAGGCAACTTTGAGATTTCAGAGAAGCAGCTATTTCGACAAAAAAAAAACTAAACTTGTAACTTTATCTAACTCAATTCTAAATTCTGCCTTTAATTGCTAGACTTAAGTTGCATTGCGAGTTTTCGCAAATGGATGTTTTTAACGATCCGTGCGTGAGCTGTAAGCAATATCCATGATCCAGTTATTCGTCAGTCATTCCACTCTTGGCGTAAAAGCGGGTTTCCTATAGAAGGGAATGCTGCAAGCGAAATTGTCGAATTTTTTGTTGTTTTCACTTTTTACAAATAACTCTAAATTTGTAAAGATTTATTTTCCTGCTGGTTGACACATTATAGTTCCAATGATATTGCCATGATCGGCCTCAACAATCGCGCTGTTAGTTCTATATTTTCTAAACTGGATAAAGAAGCAAAGCGAATGGGTCTGGTGATAAACAAACAAACAGTCGGCCCACTCGCGTATCGGCATCCACGTCACTGGTGACAGTTTAGGGGTTATAAGAGACTTCGTTTATTTAGGAACCAACTCTCTCTTGCCAACAAATACTACTTTGGTTTGGGAAGAGGCAATGAATAATAAAGTCCGCTGTCGACGAACACAAAAAAAAAAAACAACGCTTTATAAGGCTACCATCTTGCCCTTCTAACGTATGGCGCAGAAGCTTGAACGATGAAACTATTCGATGAGGCGTTTCTTTGAGTTTGAGTCTGAAAAAAAGATTCTGCTGAAGATTTTTGGATCTTTGCACGTTGGCGACGACGAGTATCGCAGGCAATGGAACGATGAGCTGCATGAGCTATACAACGGCATAGAAATAGTGCAGCAAATAAAGATCCAACGGCTTCGTCGGCCGGGTCATGTCGTCCGGCCAGGACCGTAGAGAGCATATCCGGGCCCCGGGGGAAGATTGCAAATGTGGGCCCTTTCCATTTATATCTAATTCATATAAATACGTATAATCTCGCGTCCGGGCCCCTCTGAGAACTTCGGGCCCGGTTTAAGAAGTCCTCGATGATGACTCTCAAAGTATTCGATGCGATACCAGCTGGTGGTAGCAGAGGTAGAGAAAGGCATTATCTGTGTTAGAAAGATCAGATAGAAGGACTTGATTTCACTTGGTGTGTCTTACTGGTACCGACTAGAACGAACGACTGACGCGCTTTGTTAATCTCGACCAAAATCGCTTAGCGCTTATCGCGCCAATTAAGAAGAAGAAGAGAAACATGTCATTAGTAAACAATACAAAAGCAAGTTGTCAAAAATAATTCAAGTAAAAAGTTGGACATAATATTACCCGCATAGACTACTTGTAAGTGATCGCTGAGCTATGTTTTCACAAGAGTTGATACCAAAGTAGTAAAATTACAAAAGTGTTGAAATTTTAAGATTAAAAGTTTATGGTCCACAGATCAAATACTTTGAATTGATCAAATAAAGTAAGAAAAGCCTCATAATTTGTATAAATATTGAGTCTAATAGACGGAGAGGAGCTCGGTCAAACAGCCAAAAAAGGGTGTAGGCGCCAATTAAATATATATTATATATATTTTTATAATAGACGGCCTCTTCTTTTCACTCTTCTCGCTAGCGGCGTATCTTGCTCGATAACTTTGTTGTTGCCTTCACATGCAAATTTTTCGTCAAGTTAGGTGAGCAGAGAGATGACATGCAGAGAAGTGACGAATAGAAGCCTAGAGAATGTTAGATTAAGCAATTTGTTGTGTGCTATCATCAGTCTCTCTTACCTTCACTACAACAAAAATCTTATCTGGCGAATTAATACTCGGCTTGTGCTGCTCTATCGTTAAGGCAAAGCAGGGAACGTTAATAATGTAACGTTCCCTGTAATAAAATGTAAATTGAATAAAATTTCATTTGCCAAAGGAACAAATAAATGCATATTCAAATGTCTTGCCAAATGCCGTCGGCAAAAGCCAAAAACTGTGCAGAGCCAATGAACTTATACAGAATTCACTGTAATCAGCTCTGTTAAGAACTTCCCGCCTGTCGAGTTGGGCGAGGTGAAAAAGTCTTCACGGCTTCACTTCCTTTTTGACAATTCACACTATTCGTAGCTCGTGAGACTTCTTTATACATTAACGTTCTCTGCATTAGTCAATTTGATTTTATACCGAGGCAAAAGCCAACTGTGCAGAGCCAATATAGTAAATAGAGAGTTCACTGTAAACTGTTCTGCTAAGAACATTCCCGTTGTCGAGCTGGGCGAAGTGACAAAGTGACAAAGTCTTCGCGTAGCTAATGAGGATTCTCCAAGAATGATAGAAAGAAGATTGCGCCCATCAGAGAGTGAGTGACGTCACGAGTTGTGCAGTATTGCCAACCATTTGCTCTTCGCAATAAATTTAGTGCTTTTTTATACCGAAAATGCGAAAATTTTGAAGTTTCGTGTTTGTTTCTTTTTTTTTTAATTTAAAACTACCGAAACTTTAAGTTAAAGAAAAACTTTATTATTATACAAAAGAAGTTTAAAAAAGGCCACTCTAAGAAGATTTTAGTGCTAATGAAAATTAGTTGGATCATATAAAATTGATATTTTGAAAGTTTGAATTTGATTTTTAGCTCCTTTCAAGGTTATGCAAGAATATTAAATGCCCCTCTCTCAACTCTTCTTAAGATTGCAAACCTTTTTACACATTTTAAAAGGCGTTTTCATTAACTGAATGCGGATTAAAACCATAGAGGTGTAGTTGCTTCTTCCGGCCATCAATCCGTAGTGGGACATAGGGCATTAACAGCATCAAAAATAAGCCACAAAATACCAGAACATACTAAAGAAACCATACTGACATTTTTTACAAAAAGAGTACCTTATCTAGTTACATAACCTCAAATTTAGCAAATAAGTCGTTCCCTTAACAAAATAGTCTCGCTTAACAAAAAAAACTCATAAATTAAATTGTACATAAGCATAACACATTTATTTAAAAAAAAAACGCACATTCTAAAGACAATTTGTCACGCATACAAAGTTCTTTAAGTAAAAAAATAAATAACTGGCGCGTACACCCTTTTTTGGTGTTTGGCCGAGCTCCTCCTCCTATTTGTGGTGTGCGTCTTGATGTTGTTCCACAAATGGAGGGACCTACAGTTTCAAGCAGACTCCAAACGGCAGATATTTTTATGAGGAGCTTTTTCATAGCAGTTCTTTAAGTGGTTCAATAAAAATTTGGTGTTTTATTTTCTTTAAATGGGCATTTGAGTGCTTTTTTATATCCAAAGCTTGGCAACACTGCAGTAGCGAGAGAGAAATTTGACTGCCGAAAGCAGAAGAACACCAACAATACCTGCAATCGCGGGCAATGCCACCAGATGTTAAAAAAAGTCAAGCTAAATTAAATTGAGTGAATTATTTAAATAATTTAAAAAAATATGTATATTTTACAAAATTATTAACATTACATTTTAATTAGAACAGGCTAGAAAAATGTCATGCAGAAAAAACTAAAACTCCGAGACCTAATAACAAAAAAAAAAAAGATAAATCAAGTTACGAAAATGGTAATCTGGCCATACTGGAGCTAAAGTTACGTAACTCGTTGCCAAATTCGCTGAGAGCAAAGTAACGGGATCACGAAAGGCGCCATCTCATTATTCTTTCCATCATCTATATTATTAAGGTTCTCTGGGCAAAGTATTATTTATTTATTTATTATTTAAATTAATTACAATTAAAATTATAATTAATTAAGCACTAGCTGCCAGGGCTATCGGCTTCTGGGCAAACTATGTACGAAAAAGTAGTGAGCAGCACAAAAATTATTTCAAAGGTGTAGAAGCGGTCAGAGAGCATACAGTTACATCTTCGCTTTGTCTACTCAATCTCGAGTAGTGGAATTTGGCACACAGCGAAAATACATAGAAATAGCGACTTATTTAAAATTTTTTTTTCAATATTGCTATAGAAATAATTAATATTTACATTTTTTTTTTTAATAAATTAAAAAAAATTCATTTTGTTTTAAAAAGAATTGTGGATTATTTTAACACATTTTGGCTGATAGACACACCTCTTTTGCAAGTTTGTGCAACTTATATCGCAGAAACCCTTCCAGGCGAGATCAGCTTCCAAATGTGAAAAATCCTATGGAAATCAGAGCAATCTTTGCACAGTTATAAACGTACATATGTATATATGTACATTTTGGTACTTTATTTTGCAAGAAGTGGAGATTAGCGTGCGAATACCGTTTAATTTTATATTTGTAGGCCATTTGATTATTTCTTACAAACTAATTAGACTCCCATTCACCGCGTCATTTATCAGGTTTCAATTGTGGCAAACCTTTGCGGGTACACTGGGCAACACCACAACTCAAAGTCTTTGCCTTTCTATTAATGGTAATTGATGAAGCAGGATTGAAATATGATACATACTTACATATATTAAGCTCTGCAGACCTTTTTACAAACCGAGTATGTACAATTTTTTTTTGTAAAATAACCTCAGCTCTTTTGTTTTTACTCAGCGCATATTTGAAAATCGCATACAAATAAAGGGTAAAATTCACATGTGCAATATGCCAATTTCGATTTCTCGTATAAAAATAATTAAAATTCACTGTGTTTGCTTATGCTGAAAAAATCAACATCTAAAATGAAGCCCGTTTTCATTTAAAAACGAACAAAAATGAGCAAACAAAACTTTAATATTTGGTGTTAAAATCTCACGGCAAATTGTTGGGAAGCCTTAACTCTCGCTCTTGTTATTGCCCTTTTTAAAGCGTTGGAGAAACCAAATTACTTTGTAGACAACTCAAAAGTAGATTATGAATGAATAAATCAGTGACAATTAAAGCTTTGAAGGATGGCATTTTCTGCGAATCGCGTTTGAGTGTAACTGTCATAGAAAATTTCATGAAATAATCATTTTAATACCTACTGAATTTCATTCAACTTTCAAACTGCATTGCAAGAATCTAAAATTTCCAATGAAATTATTAAATAGAAACCTACCGTTCTTTTTTATTATTTTAAAAATAGTGTTTATGTGTAAAAACACCTCTATTTTTTTTTTTAATTTATGTTTAAAATTTTTGGAAAAAAAATTTTTTTTTAACTTTAACCAAACTTTAAAACAAATTTTCTTAATCATTTGTTTTTTTTTTTAACTTTTAACAAAATTTTGTTTATCTGAGACAAAATTCTTTTTGAAACAATTTTTTATTTTTAATTTTTCTTTACAATTAATTTTTGTTAGAAGAAAATTTTTAAACTCTTAACAAACTTCATAACAAATGTTCCTAATATTTTTTTTTTAACTTTTAACAAATTTTTTTAAGCTAAAAAAATTCTTCTTTAAACCATTTTATTTTTTCATTTTTGGTTAATAAAAATGTTTAAACTTTTAACAACCCAAAAAAAATTGTGTTCTCTCTCTGTTCTTCACACTGACCTCTCCATCCGCAAACTGTTTATTTTGAGGGTTGTGCTAGGGCTATCTTTCCGAGCAGGCAAGATTGGAAAGAGGGGAGAGTCGGTACGGATATAGATACCTCTATTTTCACTGACGGACCCAAGATGGAGTCTGGAGTGGGAGCGGGGGCTTACTCTAAATCAGCCAGCGTTTCGGTATCCTTTAAACTGCCGCAAACAAGCAGCGTTTTTCAAGCAGAGGTCTTTGCGATCCTGCAGGTAGAGAGAGACATTAATATTTTTCCGATAGTCAAGCGGCGATCAAGGCCCTGTCGTCAGCGTATTGCAGCTCTCTTCTGCTGAACTCCTGTAAGGAGGAACTCAAACGTCTCGAACGTGCAGGAAACATTTCCCTTATCTGAGTTCCTGGGCACAGGAACATAGAGGGGAATGAAATTGCCGATGAGCTTGCCAGGAAGGGGGCAGCAGAACCGGTTTCAGCTGTCCCCTTCTCAGACATCGGTGACCCCTTGACCGTTGTTAAAGGGAAACTACACAAGACAGATGGAGGTCTGTCTCATCGTGTACTATTTCGAAAACACTATGGCCCCAATACGATAGAAACAGAACGCTTAAGGCCGCCATTCAATTTCCAAACTCTTTGCGGTGTTCACTGGTCACTGGGTGATCGGAGCACATGCTGAGAAGCTTGGAATTCCGTACAACCCCGATTGCAGAACCCCACAGTTCTCCTGCAGAGAAAGAGACTGTGGAACACATTCTGAAAGAGACTTTCTCTGCGAATGTTCGGCTCTGGCGGCTAGGAGCTTGAGATTCCTTAACGTGCCCTATGGGGATAACTTCAAGAAATTCTCCAGCCTAGATCCCTTTTCTCTCCTCCACTACATCAACAACACTAGTAAAAAAAATTGTTTTTAAATTTGTTTTTAAGATTTTTATATATTTAATTTTTACTCTCAAATGTATAAACGCAACGAATTTAACTCGGCGTGTCGAAATTGTGGAGTACGCAGACGACATCGCGATAGTAGTGAAAGCAAAAATAACAAGAGTGTTTGCCAAAAGTAGCAGGACGACAATATCTGAGGTGAATAATTGGCTACAGACCTACAATTAACTGATCACAAAACTGAGGTAGTGCTTTTAAGTAGCAGGAAGAATTGAGAGGGTTTCCATCATGGTGGATTCCATGCCATTGAATCCGGAGCACACATTAAGTAACTTGGTGTCATCATTGATTACAAACTTTGCTTCAAAGAGCATCTCAGGCAGGCAGAATACAGAGCATAAAAAATATGTAACCAGCTCACAAGAATAAAGCCGAACATTGGCGGCCAAAGCCGCACAAAACGTGTACTACTTGCATCAGTAGCAGCAAGCCGATACAGCTGTATGCAGCTCCGATATGGACAGGTGCAGCGCGGTATGAAACATATTTCAAAGAATTCGAAACGGCAGATCGTTTAGCCAATCTCAGGGTATGTTGAGCATTTCGCACAGTCTCCGATGAAGCAATCACGGAAGGAAGGCTCCGTATAGACCTTGAAGCCAAAGCGTCCATGATGTGATACAAGCAAAGAAGAGGTGGAGCGACAATACCCCCATGAGAGTATGTTGGTTGCAACGTAGCGAAATCACCGAGGAGAATAGCCCAGAGTGATAACATCGGTGGAATTCAAAGCGAAGATGTAGATGGGCAAAACATCTGATCCCTGAGCTGCACGCCAGATTCAATAGGCCAACGATTAGCCTCAGTTTCTACTTATCTCCGTTTTTGACTGCTTTAGAGAATACTTAAATAAACGCAATCATGTAAATTACCCATTCTGTCAGTTTTGTAAGGACAAAATAGGGAACCCTGAACTTGTAAACACAGAGTGTGTTCGACTTTCAAGTCTAAGAAATAGGATTGAGCAGTAACTGAATTGCACAATGAGCGCCAACGAAGAAGTTCGACAAATGCTTTCCTCGGCTGAGAAGTGAAACATAGGAAACGAATTTGGGAAGATAATAATGGTGATACTCCGACAAGATTAGCCACGTCTGAGAAACAGCTGAGGGGACGAAACTTTCAAATAGCCAGTCTTACGGTGGAGTATCCTAACTGACGGCCCCGGAAGAAATAGCAGTATTCAGAGGAGGAGAGGGTGATTTTAGTCCGTAGTCGCTCAGCTGCAGTAGGGGCGAACGAATCGGGTATACTTATATTTATTCTTATAGTTATACTTATTTTCCGACTGTGGGACCGAAAATTCCATATCTTGCCCACCCCAGCGTTGAAGTCGCAAAGCACGATTTTTATGTCGTGGCGGAGGCAGCGCTCATAGGAACGTTCCAAACGCTCATAGAAGGAATCTTTGGTCGCATCGTCCTTCTCTTCCGTCGAGGCGTGGGCGCAAATCAGCGAGATGTTAAAAAAACGGACTTTGATGCGGATTGTTGCGAGACGCTCGTCCACCAGAGTGAAC